>JANSTT010001275.1:0-34757 GCA_026745375.1 Platyura marginata
AACCTCATGTTGAAAAAGCTTTTCGTTTAAAAGTTATTGGTCTTTTCTTCCTCAGCGGAGTCCAACGGACTCCGTTTGCGCTTTAGGGTTAAAACTAATGTAGATATGTATATAAATAATATATATTGTATTGTTTTTCTTTCTTGAACTAAATATTATGTTCTTGTATAGGTACTTAGGTTGAACAAAAATTAATTCAAGTGGCACATATTTTACAATAACAGCTTGTACAAAAATAAATATTTTTTTAATCTATATTATCATTGTCGCTGTCTAATTTGTCGTATTTTATTAGCTAATCAAAAGAGTATCATCCGCTAAGTAAGATATAACGTCAATATCTAGCATTAGCATCGAAATGTTGTAATTATTATTGCGTTCTTATTGGCAAAATTAATGGCAAGCCAAAAATATCTTTTATAATTCCCGGTAAATTTGGTTTATGATATATTGTGAAAATCAATTTCAACTGATAACAAATGGCAGATCAATAATAATAATTATTACGATTGTGATTAATTTTGGCTATAATGTATAGGAACTTTTAATCATTAGCTATACAATATACATGTTCAGTTAATTAAAAAGATAAAGGCAAAATTATAATGCTAATAAGAGTCAGTCACACATTTTCTTTTATTATATGCGATGAATCAGTTTTACGCATTTTTAGTGAAGGATGTCCTTTTCAGATAGGATTTTAAGATTTTAATCCTCACCAGTTATATGTCTGGTGTCTTTTTGTCTATCTAATTTTTCTATTCTTTTCAATTTATACTTATCGATAAAAATACTATTACATTATTAAATGATAAGTAAATCGAGAGAAATAATCATCATCTTTTTCTTCTTATCTTTGTCCGTCTGCATCACTCATAGTGAATACATAATTTAGAATTTTTGTTCAACACGTGTATTTTACTGATAAATCTATGATTTTTAGTTTTGCACTTATACTTAATATCGATGGTGTAACTTTAATATGACGTATCTGACATTTTTAGCGATTTTGAGGTTTTTATGCCAAAATATTCTACTAAACTACTTTTTTCGAAAAAATTTTTTTTTAAAAAAACTGGCAGTTTATCTCAAAAATTCATAAAGTGGCAACACTTATGCCACCAAATATCATTAATATTAGTTAAATAGATTTTTCCTTCTCCTGTAAAATTAATTATTTGCAGTTACGGCATATTACAGTTACACCGACGATATTCGTTTTTTTATCCCATTTAAAACAAGATTTCGAATTCATCAAATCATCTGGCTCGAGTTCAGAGTAAGAAAATATGTACATTGGGCGGCATCAAGGATAGTCGTAAAAATTACCATTATTTCTTATGGACATTTTAACGAATACTCCTGATGCCCAGTGTAAGTGCGTTCAGTTTTGATTCAAAACCAATAATATTTGTCGAAGTACATTGCACCTATGCCATTTATAATATATTCCGAACCCATCGATCAGCCTCAGATCAATTGGAACTTGGTAATAATATTTACAAATTTTGCTTAACTATTTGAGAATTAAGCCCAATCCTCAAAACACTTTTCAACTACACCACTACATTCTTTAAATAATGCTTGCGACTAAACCATTTACACTTTAATTTGTTTAAACATTGTCCTTTACCAATAATAATTTAGAAGATAAAGACATGGAAAAACAGTTACCTATGTAAAATTTAAAATCATAGAATATTTTTCTATTTATCATATAAATAACTTTGTCTGTAACAAGACTTAAAAAAATCTATTATTCCAATAAAAATATGAGCGGGAAGATTACTTAATTAATTAATCATAACATTTTAAAATGTTACCCACTGAAATATCAAATTAAAATTCCATTTTTGATATCTGACTGAAAAGTCATATGAATTTTGGCTAAAGTACAAATTGGCAGGAAAAAATTATTATGATTTGTCGAAATACTCCCTAATTACCCTTTCAGCTTATATTTGTTTTAAAAAAATTGGTTACGATTTTACTTCGCAATAAATTATTTATGTGTTGGTGGTAATTTTTACCGCAACTGTAATTTCTTGAAATATTGATAAATACAATTAAAGCCCCAGCAAACATTTTGCAAGACATTTTGCAGGGAGTATATTCGTAGTAGTTTTGAAATGTGTACCAACATAAAACATAAATATATTGTGAAATGTCTGTTTATGAAATTTACTACTTTTGCAGTGGCGAAGCGTGAACAATTCCAAAGTGATACACAATTTTTAAGAAATAAATAAATACCTATGATTTGGGTATACGTAAACTGAATAAGAGATGGGGACATGAGTTTTATTTTGATTTGACTTGAGAAGGTTTGTAAAAAATTTATTAGAAATGATTTTAAAACGGCAGAAGACATTGGTCTTAATTGGCTGATCACCAAATCCTTAAAATTAAATTATTTTTTCGGAGATTTTCTCTTATCCATCGCCTTTATACCTTATAGAGAATGATCACTATTATTTTTGGTGCAAAATGGTATAGGGGAAGGTGGAGTACTGTATTAAATATATTCGAAATGTATAAAATAATGAATATGACAACAATTATAGAGAATACAAAAGTGAAGATTTTATTCATAGACCAAAAAATTCCTCGACCTACCGTTATGGTGCGGCAATCAATCTTATAGTTGGGATGTAGAAAAAATGAATATGACAACAATTATAGAGAATATAAAATTGAAGATTTCATTCATAGGCCAATATGTTCCATAACCTACAGTTATGGCGCTACCATCAATTTTTAGAAATTTCTAAGGTTTTAAATCGTCTGTGTTCAATTTACTTAATATATATTTTTTGTATAGATAAAATATATATAATCGGCCAATTATTTCTTCTTTACTAGTTTTTTTTAGGTATGAGGCTTCTGTGGTAAACAACTTCTTTTAATATTATTGCAAATAATATTTTTAGGATTCTCAGGATGTAGAGGCAGACAACTTTTAATTAATTTAAACTAATAGATTTATTTTTAGATCAATAATACCAATAAAATATTATTAATGCACTTTCACCTAATTTTTGTAAATTTGAGTCTTTTTGTTACACAAATTATCCTATGATGAGGAATCCGAAATTTCTAAAACTTTAGTTTAAATTTACCTTTTTTTTTAAATTATTATTTATAAAATATTTTAATCAAAAACACCGACACAACATACGGCGCAATATTAACAGGCTTAGTAATTGTTATTTACTTACAAAATCTGTTTGTATAACCTCTATATATGCCTTTTAGGCAAACCCATAAATAGTTAATTAAAAGTTCTAATTTTTTCATATCTTATCAATTTGTCTAGATGTAATATCAATAATACAATCGGTGCTGGCATGGCAATTATAGAAATTCTAAGTTTTTAGCTTTGTGTAATCTTCTTTATTAGCGTAGAACATGGAACTTTGCTATATGTCTGTCTCATTTGGTGCTAGTGGAGATAGTTTTCCTGTGAAAATAATACTTTTTGGAATTTTTTAATTCATTAGTAAAATTAAATTTAGATAAAAATGGATTGCGAGATAAAATTTTGGTTCTTTTTTTTTAAACAATTTTCCAAGTAAATATCTATTGTGATTAACTATAAATGAATGAATAATATAGGTATTTATATAATATAATAAAAAAGTTGCTAATTAGGATTACAAAGATTCTACCTTTGTGTGTATTGAAAATTCTTCATATGAGTATAATACATGAAATGGGGCTTTGTTAATAATCAATTTTAATAAACTGAAAGAATGGGGGTTACTACTCAATATGGGTCCCCTACACTTTAGATGTAAAAATTGATTCTAAGGTATGGCACTCAGTATGGTTCATGAAATTCTTTCATTTAGTATAAAAAATAAGCAATTTATATTAATTTTGGATGAGGGTCATCTAGCTCTATGATCTAACATCTATTTATCTATTATAGTAACATAAAAAATTAAGGCTTTTTGAATTTATAATTTTTGTATTTATATTGGATATGACAATTTTCCGTATTTATATTGCGATGGTATTTATTTTTTTGTTTTTTTTTTAAGTTAAATAATCAATTATTAATATGACATGTATTTCTCCATGTTTTTCGAATAACATAATTTTTTTTATGACATATAATCACACACTTTTACTATTTTTAGAACCCTCCAACAGCAAATTAGGTATTTTGTCATGAAATCATACCAGTAGCCCAGGTGAGTGGTCCCACCCGGGTGAATATATTTTTGTCAGATAGACGACACCTAAAGTTATAAGGCACCAAGAGGGTTTTACAATTTTCGACTTCCCCAATTTTCCAGAGCCATTTCCGTTGAATTTTTTTGATTTTGTAAACTTCGTGATTTTTGATCCGCTAACTACCCCTCAAGCCATGACCCCCAAATTATTTTTAAGTAGTCCTATTCCTCATCTACCTGTCCATGAAAACCAATTCTCGATACTTCTCACCTGGCTCTGGCTAGATTTTTTCTAAGATTGCTCTATTTTTGGGTATTATTCTACCCATTAGCCGTTAATGGGTTAAGGAAGAAATTATTTACCCCTATGAGTACTTATTTATTATCTACGATTTTGTTCTTATCTATTTATTCTGTGCAACAAATAAATACATATGTTGTACATTGAATACAAATGATTAAAAACCCTAGAAATTACATAAAATTGTTTGCAGCGCCATACCGGTAGATCGTGAAACTTTTTAGTCTATGAATGAAATCTTCATTTTTTTATTCTCCATAATTGTTGTTATATTCATTTTTTTACATTCCGAATATATTTAACACAGTACCCTAGCTTCCCCTATACATTTTTTCAATTTTCTCAAAAAACAATAGAGATCTTGCGCATTTAACAAAATTACAGCTCTCTAGATTCAGCCGATCACGGACGGACATGGATATTTGGACTTTAAAATAAAATTAAAAATGTTGTTCTACGATAAATATTAAGAAGCGTAACAAACTCCTTACCAAAGTTATAATACCCTTTTTAACGTCATACTACGGGTATAAAATCATTTCTGCAATGATTTGATAAAAATATTTTTGAAAATACTACAAGAAACCAATATTTAAGTATAATTTTTAAAAGAAGGTCTGTAGCATTAAGGTTTTAGTGTACAAATAACTAATATCACCATCTAGCATCTACTAATCATAAACTTTGTTGAAGAACAGAATTTATCGATATTTTAAAATATACAGAAAATATATTCACACACAGCTGTTTTGTTCAATTTAAATGGGAAAAAAGTGCTCTTATCGAAATTAATTACTTAGGTGTATTTATACAAATATATTTGCATAAATAACACCTTATAAGATTGTTTACGGTTTAGTTAAAAAAAAAAGATGGATTAAAATATTTTAACGATTATAGATAGAGTTTACAAGTGAAACGGTGTAGATTACTCGATCAAAGTTCTAATTTGTATTGATAACAAAAAAAAAGTGTTTGATGTGCTAAATTCGACCTAATTAACAACTAACTGTAGTCATTATCTTAATCCAAAATATTTATCCGACAGTTCACCTAATCATTGTCATATCTATACTTATCTATATATATATATATATATATAATATCTATAAACGCTTATCATGTTAGCTGTTTGGACACAAAATAAATTGATTTACATTTAGAAGGAATAAATTTCGGCCACCATAACTATACCTCCTAACCAATATTAACAAATCCTAAGTAGACGTGTAAAGATGCTACAGTTATTCATTCTAATTTTAATTGTTTCGAATCATTTAATTGCAACCGTACATTCAATTGATGATGCCCTACCATATCGACTTTCTTCAAATGTAATTCCAATTCGATACGATTTATGGATTAAAATTGATGTTGACAATTCCGTCTTTAGTGGTAATGTGACTATTGTCATTGAAGTTTTAAAACCAACGGCCACATTAGGCCTGAACTATAAAGATATTGATGTGAAATGGTCAGACGTTGAGCTTTATAATAATGTGGCCGGTAAATTTGTTTACGCAAATGGTACAGCAAGGGATGACGAAGAGATTTATGATATGTCATTTGAAAATGATTTATCCATTGGACAGTATGTGTTAGGCTTAAATTATTCTGGAAAGATTCGGTCCGATTTAAAAGGATTGTATAGAAATTCCTACCAGTATATGGATAGAACGAGGTTAGTTTAATGCCCTAATATTAATTTTAGGTAAATGTCTAATGACAGATTCCCATGTATAGATATATAGCCGCTACATATTTAGAGCATACATATGCAAGAACAATTTTTCCATGCTTTGATGAACCAGCATTTAAGGCCAACTTTCAAATAAATATAGTTCATGATGGGAAATATTATGCATTATCAAATATGCCAGAAACGTCAAGGACTGGTCCTATGTAGGTTCTTTAGTAACCACCAAAAAAAAAGGATTATAAAAATTACAAACCTAAATAATTTTAGTACAGAGTTGGATGGCTATTATTTGACAACATTTCAAGAAAGTGTTAAGATGTCATCATATCTAGTGGCATTCCTTGTTGCACAGGATTATGCAGCCTATACTGATGGAAATCAAAGAGTTCGGATTTATGCATCAGTTAGAAAGATTATTTAATTTTTGTATTATTTTTATTAATATACTTTATTTAAGGTGGATAACATTCAAAGAACACCATACTCATATCGTCTCGCCACCAAAGCGTTGGAGATTCAAGAAAAATGGTTTAACACGACCCTTAATGTTCCTAAACTAGATTATATTAGTGTTCCAGATGGTATTTGTGGTGCTATGGAAAATTGGGGATTATTCATATTTAAGTAATAACCCATCTAACTATATACAGGCAAACCTTGTATAACGTGGTTTTGATATAGTGGAATTTTGACATAACGAACATCAAATCAAATACATTTGGATAACGTTGTCAAATTTTCTAAATGAGTCCCATATAACAATGATTTCGTATAACGAGCCATTTTTTCTGGCCGCATTATCCGAGAGTTGTCTGTATTCAACAAATTGACAGAGTTTTTATACTTTAACATTTTTTTATTTTTTTTTTAGAGAACCTTATCTTTTTCGCGCCGATTCGGATATCATTAACACCGATATACGACATCAGCAATCTGGGCCCTTGTTGATTGTTCATGAATTGACTCATTTGTGGATTGGAAACGAAGTGACGCCAGAGTGGTGGTCATATATATGGTTGAATGAAGGATTTGCCAGATTTTTCGAGTATTATTTCTTTGATCAGGTATACATTTATTGTTAGAACATATTATGACTGAAGGTACTAAAATATGAATCACTAAGTATAGTCAGTTTAGAATTTATTGGACCTTGTTCTTTTGATTTTTGGTGATCGGAGATAATGCGAGATGAACTATAAATAAATAAAAGTCAACATAAATCCCTATAAAAATGCTTTTAGAACTTAAATTATTTGGAATCAAAATTTCAAATTCCGTCAAAATAACGGCTCCGGTAGTTTTAGTAAATAAATAAAGTATCCTCTCTCGAAAATTCTTGCAAATATTTCGATTTTTTGTGATTTCTCTACATTTGTTGTGATCTCTCTACATTTCCAATCGTAAAAATGCAAAATAAATTTTGATATTAAGTGTTGTTCGCTCGCTCACAGGATAACTCAAGAGCGAATCAATGATGTAGAGCAGGGTTACGTTACGTGAAATCCCTGAATTTTTTGATGGAATTCGAGAATTCCGCGGAACACACTTTGGTAATCGCTGAGTTAGAGGCATGACACTTTTACTGTAGGTTTTTTATGTACTCAAACACGAAATGGACAAAACTCCATTTTATATTCCTTCTATTATAAAAATGACTATAAAATGGCAGCTTTTATAGAAATAAATTTAAAATAATATTTATGCAACACTTTTATTCATATAAATAAGTATTGATCAAATATTAATTCACAGATTGAACCCAGTTGGCGAGTAATGGACCAATTCTTAATAACAAATAATCAATTTATAATGACATCCGATGTACCACCATACACAAGACCAATGACAATAGATGTGTCAAAACCTGAGTTAATTAATGTACTCTCCGACTATATTACATATGAAAAATGTAATGAAATAGAACAGACAATTATAATTTAATAAGAATTTTTATTTTAGCTGGATCTGTGGTAAGAATGCTTCAACATATTGTAGGAATTGAAGTATTTCAATTAGCGCTACGTAACTACATTGTCGACCGTAGTTTTATGACAACTAATCCTGATTATTTATTTAAAAGCTTTCAGCAAGCAATAGATCAATCTAGTATTGATCTCACATGGTCTATAAAAGAAATTGTCGAATCATGGTCAAATAATGTTGGCTATCCAGTGTTAAGCGTTCAAAGAAATCAATCGTTTCTAATATTTAAACAAAACCGATTTGTCTTAAATGGTGATGAGTTAAATAATGTTCAATGGCCCGATATGTACATTCCAATTAATATTGCCACAATGGACGACGCAAATTTTACCGATACTAAACCAACATTTTGGTTAATTCCTAATGCAAAGATTACCTCAAGAACTATACCAGCTCCAGCAGACTCAAATTGGTTTATTATAAATAAACAAGCAACTGGATATTATCGAGTGAAGTATGACAAAGATAACTGGAATCTTTTAGCTGGGGCATTGCGTAAACCAAATTTTTACAACATTCACGTATTAAATAGAGCCCAACTACTAGATGATGCTGTAAATTTAGCTAGAGTTGGTGAACAAGAATTTGACATTTCGCTAGATTTATTTCTCTATTTGTCGAATGAAACGGACTACATACCATGGGCGACCGCTTCCAATTTACTGCCGTATTTAGATTTACATTTAAGAGGACACAGTCTCTACAGTCGTTGGGAATATTTTATACAAAATATTACCGAAGCAGCATATTTATCTGTGAAATTAGTAAGCGACCAACAGGATCATCTGACGAGAAAGCATCGTTTTAATGTTGCCAAATTGGCGTGTGAAGCGGGACTTCCAAGTTGTTTGGACGATGCCTACATTGTTGCGAGAAATATAGTAATTTATGTAATTTTTTTGATTTGAAAGTTTTTAACATAGCGCCTCCGCCACCCCTCCCCTCTAACCAATTTCAGATCGATAAAATTGGTCATGTTCCACCAGAAATTCGTGAAATTGCATTTTGTACAATGGCAAAACATTACTCAAATTCGGCAATGGATCTTGTAAGATATGTGCTAACAATAGGTGATACTTCAAAAAAAGAGACAATGGAAGAAATACAGCGAGTTTTAACCGGAATTGGTTGCAGTACAAATGAAACAATTATTGATACGTAACTAACTAAATTTGAGCTTAATTAAAATAATAATTAATTTTCGTAGGGTGCTATCGTTGTCAATTCTATCTATTCCAGGATTTGATATGTTGAGAGATGTTGATCGTATGCTTATATTTAGCAGTGTTGTGTCTGGAAGTTATGAAGGCACTAAGCGTGGATTACAATTTTTGAAAGATAACTTTTTGAATATTGAGCTAAAGTAACTTTTACGTCCTGCATAGAGGAAAAATTATTTTATTATAACAAATTCTAGATATGACTCGATTGCCAATGTTTTTATTAGTTTGGGTAGAAATATTGTCTCCGAGGAACTTGAAACAATGGTAAGCCATTTTTTTTTTGTACTTAATATCTAAATCAGAATTTATGATCCTAATCCTATAGTTAAATGATGTTATCAGCAAATATTCACAAAAATTTGATGACCAAACAAAATTTGTAGTCAGCCGAACAATTGAACAAGTTAAACAGAATATTGATTGGATCAATAGGCATCATTCATTGATTGGTGATTGGTTAGTTGCCAATATCAAAGAACCGAACAAAAATTCAGCAATCGGTCAAATAACTAATTTCAATTTAATTTTATTTGCTGGTTTTTTGGTTTTTGTACATATTGTATTTTTAAAGCTGAGAAGTAATGAGCTTAATTATTAAGTGAATTAGGGTGGGCCGATATTATGTGTGTGTGTTTTTTTTTAATCGACAACGAACGAACGCTTAGTGTACAGCAGTAAATAAGGCAAATAAAAAAAAAAATTTTGGCTATTTTTGATTTCGCTTTTTTTTCTATCACTGCAAACGAGTAGTTACAATTCAAATTCTAACTTAATACTACTAACCAAGTTTCTAACCTCTGTTTTGAGTATGTCTCCTTTATCACCAATTGTGTATATTATTTAATCTGGATAACGCACATTGCATAATGCACTTTGCACATTGAACATTCCACATTTTGGCAAAAATAACTCATTTATGATTATCGATATGCCTACTACTAACTTAGGACACTACACAAATACTAAATTAAAAATAAATTCGTAGTAAATTATAAATCTATTTAACCTTTTAATTTATCAGGTCATCGCCCCCCCCCCTTTTAAAAGAAAAAAAAACCAGTTCAAGAAAACTCCACAAGAGCCTCGAATACGAGAAATTGTGGAGTCAGTCAAAAAAACCCATTTAGGGTTAAGAAGGCTAATTACTTTTTTTATACTTTATAGGTAGATATTAGGCTGTGGATTTGCATTGCCTTCTAGATTCACACCGGCTGTGCTGCAGACGATATTTTCAACAATCTCGATAGAGGCATAAATATTTTGATAGTAAATAAAGAAATTGGTCTAATAACGAAAAAAAAAACTATTTTCTGTAATTTTCTCAAGATTTTCCCACGAGATTGTTATGGGACTTTAACCAAATGATAGAAGAACATTTCAGGAACATATTCTAAAATACTCAGTTTTTTAACAGTTTCTTCGAGGTTTTTATCGTCTACATTGTACAATTATCGTTGAAAATATTGAAAATATACAGAAATCTGTGACGAAATTTCTATATTTATTTATACAACTGCCGTGGACGTTGTATGGAATTAAACACACGAACATTCTTTTATAACTTATTTATTTAACTTATAATTTATACTTAACTTATAATTTACACTTAACTTACAATTTTAGCTTTACTTTTATCGATTTGATATCGCGACGGTACGTTTAAAACTCAACGAATTTTCATCAGTCACGCGTATTTATTAATTAGGTTGAGCGAATATTAATGATCAATTATTGCTAATTAATCATTAATATCCGGTCAACAGCCTTTAAATATGTACATTGTTGCGAATTCATCATTAACATTTGGTCAATAGCCTTTAAATATGTACAGGGTACAACACAACTGGATTTATGGAGTTTCAGGTGAGAGTCTCATACGAAAGAAGAATAGATTTAAATAATCCGTCAACTTTATCTCTATAGTAGTTATTTATCAAAATATTTATTGAAAAATGAACAACAATTGATTGATTATTTTATGTAATCGATATTACATCTGTACCATTGAATCTGTACCGAGATTCTAGCCATAACGATATAGTTGCCGAATTCATTTTAACCCAATCAATATTTCCTTGATATTCCTTAAGGGCTGTCTCAATTGTTTTATTTGCAATAAATTTCTTCTCTTGTGCCAAATTAATCAAATCGTTTAACTGTAAATCTTAATTTTAATATCAAAGAATGTTAATGAAAAAAATCTCTCTTACCTTTTTACCAATGTTCTCGTTTACAGTAAGAGATCCCATTTCAAAAATTAATTCATCAATATTTTCGAAAACTTTGTTGGCCTCATCTATATGATCGTATAAAAATTGAATTCCATATTGCAATCCTTTTTGATTATTTCGATATATCGAACTAAAGAGTTGGAGCTGCTCTCGGGGACGAAATATAGTTTGATTACTTGTTGAATTCAAACAAAACTGAAGAAGATCCATTTTGATATTGTTGTTAGTTGTACATCCAAGTGCACTGATAAAATTCCTTCTATATTCTTGATCGTCCGATTTGGAGAGATGTTTTAATACGTCAGCATAGTCATCGGAATTTATACTTTGTAGGGCAGCACAGAAAAGATTTTTTTGTAAATTCGGATGGATATCCGTTTGGGAGCTTAGATACTTTTTAAATTTTAAATACGTTTGATTGAGACATTTTTTTGAACCGATCATACACGCCCTCTTTATGACCATATTTCTTAGGTCGTTTTGAAATTGTGATTCATTTTGAACATCATCGATGCCCAACAATTCAAGTAAAGGTTCTAATAAATCTTGAATATAATGCTAAAAATATTAAATTAGATTAAAAACTTACTGTCTGTGTTTCTACATATACTCACGGTAAACAATTTATAGTTTTTATTATTTTCAAATCGAAGATCAATCAATCCAATATCATTTTCAATGATAGCCCAAGGAATATATTCTGTTTCTTTTTTTAGATAACCAATCAAATTTAAAATAGTACCGTAGTCTAGAAGTTTGGCTTTGGCAAAGCTGGATGCATCATAGAGAATCTGACCTCTGCTTTGTAAATTAATTTTGTGCATATCCCCTTCTAGAAGCTCTCTGGCAATCAAATTATAATTTCGTTCATCGTACTTAACTCTATAAAATCCCATTGGTGGATTGTTAAATATAATCCAATCATCCGATGACCAAGTACGATTTTTATTTTGAACCAATTTCATCGATTTGCAATTCTGTGGCATCCAATCGTTTCGATATGTTTGGTTATTATTTGCTGTTATAAAATTGTATGGAATCCACCAAGTTGTTGGATCAACGGGTGCTGAAGTATTGCTTAAGTAGCGTACTTGTAATAAATTGACGGCACCGTTATCATAGTCTCGTTTAACTATTAAAACCGGATAACCTGCTTGTCTTGTCCAAGTTTCCATAATATCGACGGCACTGTACCTTGCTGGTAGTGTACCGTCTTCTTTAACGGCACGTTCAATAGCTTTGAATAAATCTCCTTCTTCGGCGTCTTTGTAAGCTCTGAGTTATAAAATGTTTTTATTTTAATTATAAATATGAAATTGCTTTAAGAGAGTTATATATAGTATAGTCGCGTTATTGCGATAAGAACCAGAGATAATGTCATCAACGTAACATAAGGTATATAATGTCATTAAATACTGTATTTATTAGCCTTTAAAGTATGTATTTGAGAGGTTTTTTAATTGCGTTTGGAATATTTCTTTATGAACAAGAATTTCTAATTATTTCAAAAAAAAAATCAATAAAATTATTATTGATTTTATAAGGAAAATATGTACCTTTAAAAATAGTTGCGAATCTTATACATATTACATACGCGTGCTATAATATTATAGCGGTAGCATTTATGAGGTTTTTATTAATAACAGAATTTTTGTATAGCAGTTTTCTATAAAAATACAAAATTGTCGTCATTATAGATGTGACAATTATTTTTGCATCGAACATGAACACTATGAAACCACTGTCTAAAAGTGTCAACATCCTTTAAATAGTTCAACTAAGCGCGACTGTACTATTCATATAATTACCGTGATTCAAGATAATATTTTAGTCCTTTTTTGAAGCTATCTTCAGTGAATGCATGTAAAAACATTCTCATGACAGATGCAGCTATAAGAATGAAAGTTATAGAATAAATGTTTCATTGTTGAAGTAATAAGATAAACCTTTATTATATGAAATTAGAAAATGTTCGACTAATGACCATGGATTTAATACATAAGTAGTTATAGGCACTGTATTTTCCAACTCATCTTTTTCAAATGCAGTCTGAAATGTTCTTTTAAGAAATGTGTCCATATAATTCCATTCTGGATAGATCTAGAATTTTACAAGAAACATAAACATAATTTTAAAAAAAAATGCCTAGGATGTCGATTAGACTTGTGCAAAAAAAAAACATAAGGAAATTTAAATCTAAGATGAGATGTCACTTTTTTTATTATTTTTATTTTATTACATTCTGACTTCAAAAAAGTTTTCAAAAAAATGGTTTTTTAATACTCTTTCAAAGTTTGTTTGCAGTTCTTGGTATATAGGTAATATTCTAATATCTCGGTTAAAACTTAGCGGAATTTCATAACCTTCCTATAGTTTGTTTAGAAAAATAGAAGAATAATGTGAAAATTGAAGATAAAATTAGTCAAAAATGAAAAAATTAATAGTTTGATCTAATTTTTTATACTATCACTTAGCTTAAAGCTATCACTAAAATAATCAAATTCTGTTATGATTTAACTGAAATAGGTATAACTATTTATCAAGAGATGTAAAAAAAAATACCTTGAAGAAACTGTGGACACTATTCAAAATTAATTTTTTTTTGCAAGATCTCATTGAGATCTGCATTTCCATTTTTCTCCATACAAATTTGATCAGGTCTAATGCAAATCAAATAGCCTACTATTATTTAATTAATTTTAAATCGCAATTATTTTAGTAATATCAGTATAAAGTTTAGACGCTACCTATTCATAAAAGTGTCTTAGATTAAGTTTATACATATATACTTACTTAAATTAGTAAGTATTTGAAGTACACAGTACTGAGTACATACCTCTCGTAGTACATACATTAAAAAGACATTTTAAATGATTTTTTTGTGAAAAATTAAAATTAATGTTACATTCTATCAACAATATTTGCAATAAGTAGTTTATGGCGTCAAAATTGTTATTCTTTATTTATGTAAATCTACTTGTACCACTATCTCTACCAAACTAAAATATATTCACAAATAAATAAAGGAAATACATTATATCTCTCTTTCTGATTGAAAAAAAAGTTATGTTATTTGGAATGACTTTTTCTCGCTCTTAAAAAAAAATCGTTATTTTAGAATAAAAGTTTGCGACATTAATGGCTGCGTATCTATTCTATAAAAATAAGATTTTATTATTATCTCTCTAACATATATTTTTGTTTTGTTGGAAACACTCATTCCCATGCATATTAGGAGATTTCATACTTGATGTACATGTACATATGTATAGAGTTCTATATATAGGTATAGTCATTATATACATACATACCAAATCTACGCCAATATATTGAAACAATGTAGCCATTCCTTCATTTAACCAAAAATATGTCCACCATTTTGCTGTTACTAAATCGCCAAACCACTGATGCGCAAGTTCGTGAGCTAAAATTACAGCAACTGTTGCTTTTGTTTGATGCGTTGAAGTATTTCCATTCCAAAAAATTAAACTTTCACTAAAAGTAATTTTCTGATTTATTAAATTATACCAAATACACTGGAAACGGCAAACATTTCATAGCTAAATCATCGAAAAGATTTTTGTCCAATTTCAATCTTAGAAAAAAAAAATAAACAAACATCTTTCGAATTATTGGGTGGAAATGCTTTTTTTCTACCGACTTACTGTGCAATTACGCATCCCCAGTTTTCCATTGCTCCACCAAAATTTGGAAAGGCAATTATATCGATTTTGGGCAAAGAAAATGGTACGTCTAAGTAATTCTCAAATGCATGAAGTATTTTCTCAGCTAATTGCAATGCCAAATAGGTTTCGTTGACTTTACTTTTACGTGAAAATACACGAACTGGAAAAACATCTCCTCTACTATTTTTGAAAATATTTGTTATATGTGAAAAATCGGATACAACAAAAGCAACCAAATAAGTTGAAGTCAGTGGAGATGTTTGAAATTGTGTTGTTACTGTTCCATCAGAACTATTTTAATAGTAGAACATTTATTATTAAAACATTAATTTATTGTATAAAACAATTAACTTCTTTGTTGGAAATGTTGATACACTAGGCATATTTGAAACTGCGGAATAACTTGGATCATGGACAATTTTAAGTGTAAAATTAGCTTTCAGAGCTGGTTCATCGTAACAGGGAAATGCTTGACGAGCGTTATCAAATTCGAATTGTGTTGCTGCTATCCATCTGTATGATTGATTAAAAGATTTTATTCTACACATATCAATGGCTTATATACAATAGCCGCTAACTCATTTTTATGTACTTTTCAGGAGACAGTAAAAATTAAAGTTGTTTCGTATAAGGTATTGAGTTAGCAAATTGTCAAACATTGCAAAAAAACGAAATTTTTTGTGATAATTTTACTATAGATGCAGGGTTGCATAAACATCAATTTTATCCAATAAAAATTAGTTAGGGGATATTGTATATAAGCCATCGATATGTAAAATGGTTTTAGGTATAGTTGAATTTACCTTTCGTTTTCATTTTCATCAGAGTAAGATGAACGAAAAAATCCAGCTATACCTTGATCTAATGTTCCGTTATAGGATATTTCTAAAATGTATCTTGATTTTTCTTTTAAATTTGCTGGAATTGAAATAACGAAAAATTCAATTTCTGGAATATATGACATATTGCCAATAACAAGCTGTTCGGGTGGTTCTGTAGTTGTCCATAGTTTAACACTATTAATTGTTAAGTTTCGATGATGAAGTGTTATATTCGATGATGGTTCCTCAGATGTTAAAATATCAATTTTGACCATACCGCTGAAGCTGAAATTTCCAATGTGAATCCATGTTTGAAGTGATATATCGTATGCTTCTGGTTTTGTATTATTGGGAAGTCGATATGATAATTCATTGGCAGATGTAAGAGTTGCGTGTGAAATATTAATGAAAATTCCACAAAATATTAAAATTAATATGCACATCACAACTATCGTAATTTAAAGTCACCACTGAACTACCTACATAATGTGTTTCAGAAAAAAAAAATGTTTACTCTGTCTGATTAAAATATTCTTCTTCCTACATGAAATTTGATAAATTTTCTCTACTCGAATATAATAAACATAACATTTGAAGATTATTCTCTAACTAATGCTAATATTACAGATGTTAAGGTCCACCAATATCAAAAGGTTATATTTGATTTAAATCGTAAGTATATTTGTATGTACATAATTAGAGATGTAATTCGTAGTTGGTACCTATACGTAAAAATCATGTTTTTTAATCGCATTTGGTAAATTGTTCTTAAAATATTTTTTTTTTTTAAGGTACATCGATGGCTTATATACATAACTAACTCATTATTACCGATTTTTTTTTATTGCATAAAAATTAATGTTTATGCAACCCTGCACCCATGGTAAAATTATCACAAAAAGTTTGTTTTAAAAATTTCGTCTTTTTGCAATGTTTGATCATCCGCTAACTCAATATGCTATGCGAAACAACTTTAGTTTTTACTGTTTTCTGAAAATTACATAAAAATGAGTTAGCGGCTATTGTATATAAGCCATCGAAATTGAATATCTACATACATAGGTTGGTATATTGATATCCTGCATGGTTTTTAAAAAATTAGATTACAGGTAACCCTAGTATAACTATAATACGTAACTTTTAAAACGCGTTTTCGCTACAACGCGGTTTTGAAATTGCGGACGTTCCTTGTATAACGCGGCTGCAGTTTCATATAATGCGGTCTTGAAATTTCCAAATTTTGTTTTTTTCGCTTAACATATTCTTTAAAATAGAATAACATATTTTATACGAAGCTAAAGTATCAAGTTTTCATGGGCTATAGTCGGATTAATTGAAAATCATTCAAACTCAATTAAAAAAATTTCGGAAACTGAAGTTGGATCACCCTGTACAATGTACATATCAACTTTAATTCTTTCCTTTATCGTTTCGTCCACTTTATGTGGGCATCTTCAAAACGACAAGAGGAAATTTGGTTTTTTATTAATTTATGAAAGTTTAAAAAAGTTACAAAAAGAAAGAATTATTCAAAACTTTTTTAAGACTAATTAAATTGCTTGAAAACAAATTCTGATTGTATATTTTTGGATGATTTTATAATATGTAGAGACGTGCCAAACTTACCGCTTTATATTCATAAACAAAAAATAAAAAAAAAAAAAAAATTAAAAAGGCTCCAGATTTGCTTTATTGTAATAATCTCAAAGTAGTTGTTATTATCAAACATAATAATATCGAAAATGTCGATATTACGACAGTTCTACCACCACTAGTATGATAGATTGAATTAAGCCACAGTGATATCGATTCTGAGTTTAAACGGACCCAATTCATATTTTCTTTATATTCCGATAGAGCAGCTTCTATTGCTGTTATATCCACCAAGTCTTTTACTTGTACCAAATTAAGTAATTCGTTAAACTATAATCAAATTATTATTAATATGACTTATTATTCTGTACATTATAGTCTACAAATACCTTTTTACCAAGTTCTTCACTTGCAACACGATATCCTATACCTTTTACTATCGTTCCAAGATTTCCTTTACCAAACATTTGATTAGCTTCAACAATATTTTCCACCAAAAACTCGATAGACGCATTCAATCCTATCTGACTATTTTGATAAACAGATGTAAACACCCGGAAATGTTCGCCAGGAAGAAACATCATCGATTGATCATTTAACGAATTCAAAGATGAGTTTAGCAAATACATTATTAGTGATTCGTTAGTGGTACATCCCAAAGCATTAATTAGAATGTTTCTATAGTTTTGATCGTTTGATTGTAGAAGACGATTTTTTACAGCGTCAAAAGTGTCAATTCTACCTAATCTCAGTCCAGCACAGTAAATACTTTCACGAATATTTTGATGGAAATCTTTCTTGGAATTAAGAACGTCTACTAATGCGGTGTCCGTTTGATTTATGCATTCCGGTAATAATGCAGAGCAAGCCCAATTAATGGCGATATTTCGTAAATACTTTTTGAAATGTGGTTCGTCTGGTATATCTTCCATACCGATAAATTCAAATAGAGGTTTCGTTAGGTTTTGAATGTGATGCTATAGAGATTATTTTTACTTTTCTATTCTTATGTATATGAGCGACTAGGTACTTACTTGAAAGAGCGTATAATTTCCATTTCCCGCAAATAACCGATCGATCAATGAGAATACTTTTATGGCAGAACCCCAAGGAACGTACTCAGTCTCTCGTCCCAAATAGTGAGTTAAATTTAGAACGGATTGATAGTCTAATCGCTTGGTTCTAGCAAAACTAAATGTGTCATCAATAAGTTGTGATCGAGTTAGATAATGGATTTTTTTCAAGTCTCCTTGTAGAAGTTCCTTAGCAATTAAATTATAATTTCGAATATCGTACATAACTCTATAATAGCCAGTTTGTTGATTATTAACAATAATCCAATCATTTGATGACCAATTCTGTCTTCCATTTGGATAAATTATTTCAACTCCATAATTTGGCATCCAGTCATTGGGAAACGTTCGATTAAAATCTTTATCATTTGATGTTATGATATTGTAGGGTATCCACCAAGATGATAAATCAATTCCAGGTGTAGAACTACTGAAATAGCGTTTTTGTGATAGTCTTATCGTACCATTATTATCATAGTCACGTGAAACTATTAACAATGGAAAACCGGCTTGTCTTGTCCAACTTTTCATAATATCGGCTACGTAGTATAAAGGCGATAGTGTACCATCCACTTTTACGGCACGGTCAAAAGCTTCGAATAAATCTTCTTCTGCAGCATCTTGATAGGCTCTATTAAAGCAAAATGTTTTTTATTAATTAAGATATCAACAAAGAAGGTCACAAGCGCTCTATTTTAATTGTTCGTCCCTTTTTATTATGGCCGTCTGTTAAAATTGGTTATGTGTGCCCAAAAACAGGCAGAATGGCCCTAATAAAATTTGTCAGGTCCAGATTTTGGATTGTTCGTTCAAAAACTCTAGATAGATAGTGTGTCAGTAGGGTGGGTTTCATTTTTGCAAAGTACTTTCAAAATTGTTACTATAATTCGCCAACCTCTAATTCGCTAAACCTTAATTATTCAAAAAAGTTAATTTATGATATGTAAAAATTTATTTTTAATCTTTTTTGCCTTATAAATTTTTTTCAATTTTTTAACAAAATTTCGAGAAAATCATCAAAATACATATTCGACTCGACTTTTGTATTCTGCAAGACAAATTATGGATCAATATCCATTTTCTTGATATTTTGTTGGAAAATCGAATAAAAATTATAAAGCAATAAAGATTGAATAAAGAAAATATTTAACTTGAAATAAGATTATCGTTGTTAAAATAGTTCAACTATTGAGATAGTTATGCTGATTATAGTTAGAATTTCAGAGGTACATAGGGAACAATATAACCCACGCTGCGTTACCGACGTGTGTGATGTTAAAAAATATATCGACATTAGTTCGTGTTTGTAGTTTGTAGCAAGGATGTGTTCACAACGTATACTAACTATACTAACTAACAATAACTATACTAACACTATACATATAGTAGAGGTTGTGATGTGTTTTATGTGATTTTGATTTAAAAACAAAATTTAATTTTTTCATTACATTTTTCCATTCTATCGCCAATCTGTCAAAATTTACATATACAAACGGCCATTTTGCTTTGATTTGTTAAATTTAAATTCTGGAAACTTCCAATACATAATGTATTACGCACATCCATGTTTTGTATTTAGTTTAATTTCTCGTAACGACGCGTGGTGGTGGTGTGGATAACTGTGTTTGCAATAATCGATTGGGAATATTTAATATAAAGTTTGGTGATTGTTATGGGCTACATATAAAACAAATAACATTCCTAATGTATAATTTAATCATTTAGAAATTATTTTAGGCAGTTTTTTTTTAAACTTTAAAGTTAATTCTATAATGAAATGACATGCCGAGTACCTACATATGTACATATTAGTGAAACTTTGTCATGTTTTTTGCTCCTCTACAAATATTCAGTTTTTCGTTTAAATTTAAATTATTAAAATTATGTTTTGAACTTGGATATACATATGTGATTAGAACAGACAAAATGGTGATTAGAATAGACAAAAAATTTGGTAAAATCTTCAAAATGGTTTATCTTGAGCTACGCAAACTATACTATAAAAGTGTAAGGTAAGTTACATATAGAAATAAAAATAGCCTTATTGAAAGTTTAAGTTAAAAACATAAAAATTAATATTACAAAATATTATTACGAATTTTTACAAAGCAAAATAGCAACATTTGGCCATAGAGAAATTGCTGGAAAAGTTTACTTTAATGTTTTTTATGTAAATAGAAAATTACTGAGAAATGGATAGAAAATTATTTCAAAATAATTATTTCATAGTGGAAGCTAAGGTAAAATGAACAAATGTTAATTATTTTTACAGAAATACGTAACGATTCCTAGAAATGTACGTGCATTTTATAAAAATAATTAATTTTTGGAAATTTTACCCATTTTCTTGTACATATTTACATACATATATCCCTTTTGCTACTATTTCAATATTGTTCATAATGTAGGATCTTCAAAAGTATAAAAGGAAGCTTAGCTTGAACACAAATATGCCTTTATGGGGAGGTACATAAATCATACAAATTAATGCTAATATTATAAAGTAATGTGAAAATATTTAGGTATACTTACCGCTTTTTTAAATAATAGTTTAATCCTCTCTTGAAGGTTTTCTCAGAGAATGCGTATAGAAACATTCTGAGTACGCATCCAGCTATAAATTAAAAATCAAAATATGTTCTCTGTAAATAATATTTTTTTCACCTTTGTTGTACGATACGGTACTAAATTCACTTGATAGTGCATCTGGATTTGGATAATAATAAGTCATTGATACAGCACTTTCCAATTCATCCGAAAGAAATACACTTTGTAATTTATCTAAAACCATAACATCTAGATATTTCCATTCGGGATACACCTAAATAAGTAAATAAATCGTTTATTTTTAATACAAAAATTTTAGGTTTAGAATTTATAATTTTGTATAGTAAAGTCGCCTAATATATGGAGCCCTTGGAATTAATTTTGATGTTAAGAATTTTTTGTTACCTTTTATTGTTTTGTATAATTAATTTCTTTGGTTCAATTTTTTATATTTGACTAACATCAAGTAGACAATATTTTTCCCACTATGCAAAAACTTTGACATCACTTTCTTTGACATTTGTTAAATTTCCGGTTTAATATTTAATAAATATTTAATAAATGTTTTAAAGGAAATAGGATGTTCCATGGTTACTCATAATTCTCGCGTTTGTATATGGCAAAAAAGGGAATTTTAAGCTTTAATTAGACTATTTTGGTTGCTTTAAGGAGGGAGCTGCAAATCTTAACTTAAAAATTGATGTTTAAGTGAATATTTGTTTATTAGAATCAATTAAAATATTGCATGATTTTGGGTACAAAGCTTCAAATCATCATATGACAATGATTCTGTATGAATTCTGAGCAAGAATATGACGAAAATGGATGTTACAGTAACAAGAGAGATTTGCAGTAAATCTAAAGTAAAGAAATAAATGTACATATTTGAATCCAGACAACATTAATGTGTATGTGATAAAACATGTCAAATATTAAATTAATTGTTTGGAATTCCTATTCCTCGGAATATTTTACCTAAAGCTTAGTTAACTAAATAATCTCGGTTGGTTCATATTCATTTGTTTATCTAAGAGTATCTATTATACATATATGCATAAATTTAAAGTAGAACTATAGGCAAACATACCAAAATATACTTTAGAATTTAGATTTAGATAGAATGTGAACAAGGCATGCCTGCTATTTTCCACAAACGATATTCACGTTAAATATTTCTAATGTAATGTGGATACGTATTTGTGTAGGTATGAAAAATTGTTTTTAAGTAATTTAGAAAAAAAAATCTTCTCATATCTATTTTTTTAATATTTTAACCCTTAAAAAACGAAAGGCACTGCTACTATGGTGAAACTGATTTAATGCTATAGATAATGAATGGCTCCTCTGGGGGGACATGCGAAAATCTCAATCATTTTCATCTTATTGGAGTGTAGATCAAAAAAAATTCTCTACCGCTAAGGGTTAAATAACTCTGCAGTGCCAAACCATTCAAAATCAAGTGATGTAATTTTATTAGGTTTTCTTATATTAATATTTTTTGCTTTACTTACCAAATCCGTTCCAATGTGTGCGAACAATGTAGCGAATCCTTCATTTAACCATAGATATGTCCACCATCTAGGACTAACTAAATTACCAAACCATTGATGTCCAAATTCATGAGCAATAACAGAAATGATTGACGTTTTTGTTGTATGGGTTGATGTATTATCATTCCAAAATAACAAATTTTCCCTAAAAACATTTTGATAGCGTGACAAAAATCCAAAAAGGAATAAAAATTAATTATTTAACTTGTAGGTAACTAAGCCCCAATTTTCCATAGCACCAGGAGCAAAATCTGGTATTGCAATTTGATCCATTTTTGGCAATGCATATGGAACGCCAAGATAACCCCCTATAGCATTTAGTATTTTTTCACCAGCTTCCAAGGTCAGATATGTCTCATTGATTTTATTCGGTTGAGAAAATACTCGATGTGGAAATACATATGGATTACTTGAATCATTGACATTGGTTGTATGTAGAAAATCGGATACAACAAAAGCAATTAAATACGGTGACGTTGGCGGTGTAGTAATAAATTCGGTTGTTGCAGTTCCGTCGGAGCTTAAAACAAACAAATATTTTAAAGTAATCTCTTATTCGATACTTGTGACATACTTTAGAGTTGGAGAGACAGTTATACTAGGCATATTGGAAATAGCAACATAACTGGGATCGTGTGTTATTCTAATAGTAAATCTTGCTTTGATTCCTGGTTCATCGTAGCAAGGAAAAGCGTGACGAGCGTTAGTACTTTCGAATTGTGTAGTTGCTAGCCATCTGAAATTGAAACATTATTGGTATATAACTTTAAATGTTTCGTATGAAGTATAACTTGCCTCCGATTTCCATTTTCATCTAAATAAGATGAGCGATAGAAACCACCCATATCACTTCTAAGCGTTCCATTATAAGCAATTTCTACAATATATCTGGTGTATGGTGTAAAATTGTTTAAAACTGAAATAACCAAAAACTCCCGTTCGGAAATATAGGAAACATTTTCAATTTTCACTTCCTCCAGCGGTTCTGTTTGTTTCCATAGTTTTATATCTCCAATTGTTAACTGTCTATGATGAATTGTTACATTTGATGATGGTTCGGCAAGTGTTATAAAACCAATTTTGGCCAGACCAGTGAAATTAAAGTTTCCTTCATGAATCCATGTTTGTAGTGATATATCTAGTGTTTCCGGTTTTGTATTGTTAGGTAGATGATAGGGTAATTCACTAATATCAATTGGAAGTAACTTATCACCAATCGTTTGATTTAGATTTCGATTTTCTGCATGTAGAACATTTATTAAAGTCCCTAATAATAAAAAATAAGTTAGAAACATAATAAATAAAGGTAATCACTGTACTAAATATGATATTTGATACCAATATTTAGTTTGATTAGTTATTCTACTATCATGGCGTTGATAACGTTTGAAATATAAACGAAATATGACAGATTACTGATAACTTTGTTAATTCTTATCAAAAAAAAGATATTCAGGCAATAAAAACAAAGGATTAAGAGACTCTTCTCGATAAGCAATGATAGAGTTTTCTTCCTACAGTTTTTTTCTCTGGCTTCTACTTAAAACACTTTTTAAATTATTCGTCATTCATAAGTCTTGGAGAAAGAGCAAATTGAATATTTTGAAAATTTTATTAGAAAATCAAAAAAAATTTATTTGTCAAAAATGAGTGCTTCTTTTGTATATTTCAATATTTTGCTCTAATTAGATTATTAAGGCTAGCAAATCGATTTAACTCCAAATTTCAGTAGTCATTTGTATATGAAAATTAAATACTTTTTACTCTCTTGTTTTGTTATTTAACTAACGGAAATCATTGTGGTTGACATAGAGAAAACGTAATTAAAGACATAAAATGAGTATTGTACGGTATTGTAAATATCAGTCTGCTATAATTGTCAATTTTCTTTGAATGTAATTCTTAATAAGAAAATCGAAACATTTTTACTAAAAATAGATTTATTCAATTACCACTTAAATTAATTAAGAATTATTTATAAAAAAAAAATACAAAACCAATTAAAATTAAAATTTTTGAAACAGCCATTCTAAACCCATTTGATCTTAGAAAATGTTGATCTAACCATTTGTTTATCGATGCTGAGTGTTGTTGGATCCATTTTTTATTTTGATCAACATTACCAATTGCCGATGATGCCATCTCATTTGTTATAAAACTTTTAGCTTTAAGCAAATCAAGTAAATTGATAAACTGAAAAGAGAGAGAGAGAGGAGAAAATATATCAAAAACTACAAAAATACCACTTGACAAATTACTTGTTTTTCGTATTCTTCATTTAGTACACGTGAACCCATACCATTCAAAATATTGCCCAAGTTTCCACGACCGAACGTTTCATATGCTTGGTCAGCTTGACTGGCTAAATATTCGATCGCAAGAATTAATCCTTTTTGTCCACTCTGATAGACGGCATTAAAAACTCGCAATGGTTCACCGGAACGATATACAATGGGATGAGTGTTCGTAGATTTTAAGCATGAATTTAAGAAGTTAACTAATAGAGACTCTATCTTGGTACAGCCAAGTGAAGTTATTAACATATTTCGATAGCTCTGATCATTTGAATTTGCCAAACGGTTCCAAACAAACTCATAATCTTCCTTTGAACTGTTTCTTAGTGATGCACAGTACATGACGGATCTAATGTTTTGATGGAATTCACCATTGTTGGCAATAATTGTTTTCAATACTGTATTTGTTTGTCTGTGACAATTAACTGAACCGGTAGAACATGCCCAGTCAATTGCTATGTTTCTTAAATATTTTTCAAGATGTGGTTCATCAATTTTATCATTAACTCCTATGCGAAGGAATAATGGTTCTGTTAAATTTAAAAAGTGTTCCTTAAAAAAAAATGTTATGGCTCGTTAATAAAATTTATACCATTTTGGATGATTTAAAAATAAATTACTTCTAGTACATAGTAATTCCTATCTCCGGCAAACATTCGATTAATAGTTGCAAATCCATTAACAGCTACTTTCCACGGAACATATTCTGTTTCTCGTTTTAGATATTTTGTTAAATTTAGAGCAATTTGATAGTCCAACCTATTGGTTCTTACAAAATCAAAAACATCATTAATAAGCTGTGCTCTCGACAGTAAATGAATTTGATCAAATCCGGTCGTTTCCAATCCTCTCGATATGAGATTATAATTATTCTCATCATATAAAACTCGGTAAAACCCGGTTGACTGATCGTTAAAAACAATCCATTCATCATTCGACCACATACGATTAGTATTTTCGATAACAGCTTGGGATGATTCAATGTTTTGTGGTAGCCAACCTTCATTTATTGACGAGCCATTTTCGGTGATAAAAGTATATGGAATCCACCATGTTGTCTGATCACTGGTGTCATTTGAATTCGTTACAAAACGTTTTTGGGATAGATTTATTATTCCAGTTTCATAGTCACGTTCAACATATAATAGCGGAAATCCTTTTTGTCTAGTCCAAGATAGCATAACAGTGGCCACATCTAAACTGGGCGAAATAGTTTGATCTTCTCGAACGGCCCGTTCTAAACCTTCAAATAAATCTTCCTCACTTGCATCTTGGTACGATCTATAAGCAATTAAAATACGTATTTATTCATGAATGTTTTTGGAAATGCTCTGCATCAGGATTTGTTGTTTAATGTAATCGAAGAAATATATATTATTTACCTTGCCTGTAGATAGTAATTTAATCCTTTTCTGAAACTAGATTCAGTAAATGCATGTTTAAACATACGCAGCACACATCCCGCTAAAAAGTATAAATTTATTGTTCCACAATCAATTGAAAATAAAATTAATTGTAACCCTTGGATGATGTGATCAAGCTAAACGTTCCGGTAACATCCTCATAAGGATTAACTATGTAATCCGTCATTGGAACTGTATCTTCTCGCTCATCAATTAAAAAGATATATTGACATTTGTCTAAAACCATTAAATCCATAAAATGCCATTCGGGATAGGCCTACAAATGGATGGAAAACATTATGAATTGTGATTTTAACATAAAAACCAATTAAACGAACCAATTCAACGCCAGTGTAATCCATTAATGTTGCAAATCCTTCATTAAGCCATAAATAAGTCCACCATTTCGGACCAACCAAATTACCAAACCACTGATGGCCAAATTCATGAGAAACTACAGAAACCACCGCAGTTTTTGTTAAATAATTGGAAGTTAATTCATTCCAGAAAAATAGATCTTCACTGTATTATTCCGATAAAATAGATTTAAAAATAAAACAAAAAAAAGGGGAAAAAGACACACTACTCGCCTGTATGTTACTAAACCCCAATTTTCCATAGCACCAAATGCAAAATCTGGTACAGCAATTCCATCCATTTTTGGCAATGAAAATGGTATCCCAAGGTATTCACCCAGAGCATTTAATATTTTTTCACTTGCCTCTAGTGCTAGGTGTGTTTCATTGATTTTGTCTGGCCGTGCAAAAACTCTAATTGGAAAAATGTCATTTTCATTTGTTCCATTAACATTTGTTAGATGTGGTAAATCAGATACGATAAATGCAATAAGATATGGTGACGTTGGTGGTGTTGTCATAAATTCAGTTGTAACCGTTCCATCAGAGCTAGTTAGACATTGTTAGTTATATATATGCAACAAGTAATTTGTTAGAATTAAGAATATATGTAAGTAGGTACTTAGGTAAAAGTTGAGCTACTGGCATATTACAAAGAGCATAGTAACTGGAATCATGCGTTATTTTTATGGAAAAATTTGCCTTCAATCCTGGTTCATCATAGCATGGAAATGCATGACGTGCATCTGTTAATTCAAACTGTGTTGCAGCCATCCATCTATATATGAAAAAAAAACACAAACAATTTAAAATAAAAGCAAAGAAAAAATTATTCTCTAACACTTTAATTCCGTCAGAATTTATATAAGACGATCGGTAAAATCCTCCATTATCACTTCTTAAAATTCCATTATATTCAATTTCCAAAATAAATCTAGAATTTCCTTTTAAATTCAGTACTGGCTCTATAACTAAAAATTCTCTTTCTCGAATATATCGCCACGATTGAATATCCAAAGATTGATCTGATTCCGTCCACAATTTGATATTGTTTATGGTTAATTGTCTATGATGTAAAGTAATATTGGCGGTAGCCTCATTTGCTGTTCGAACATAAATTCTTGCAATGCCACTAAAATCAAATGTTCCATTGTGTATAGATGTTTTTAATGAGATGTCATATGTTTCCGGTATTGTGTTATTTGGAAGTCGAAACGATGACTGTTGTCCCAACACAACAATTACATTTGATCCTATAATAACTAACCAAAGAAATATTTGGAACATCACTTTAATACAAAATCTTTTTAACTAACTATACGCTATAAAAATAAAAAAAATATTGTCCAGGTTTTTACTGCTATACGGCCACTTTCAAATTGAAGATAAGAATTACGTAAAATTGCCGATTATCTGGTTTACCTAGCACTTAACAGATTATCTAACCAGTGAGAAATTGATTTTGAGAAAATTATATAACTTATCACTATTATTATCAAAGGTACACAAAAAGTATTTTGTTGCTTGACTTCTGAGGCAGCGTAATGGCAAATTATAGAATTTTTCGTAAAAATCAATCAATATTTAATTGGTCATCTAATAAGTATTTAAGTAAGAACTAGTAGAAGTTTATTTAGCAATCTTGAATTCACAATTCCACATCCATAGCATATAAAGAAATGTACATTAAGAATTGACACATATTTAGTTCAGGAATGGAAATCAGTTTTGAATCAAACCCACTCGCAAGTACCACAAAACGTGAAACCGAAACTAAAAAAAAACATTTCTTTAATTTATGTTCCATGAATTTTTTGTTTTCCTAATTAGTGGTCCATAAAATTAACAATAATGCAATAATCTACAAATTTTATTATCTTTTATTTTCTCTCCAAAATTTAATTATTCTATGCTGATGATCATCCGAAAACGAAAAATCAAATCAAAATCTTTTAAACCACAGACCTTCCCTAAAATTGAAATGGTTTGCATCCTTGATTAAGGCAGGCCCTGAGCCATGTTGTGGACTACACACACTTGACTCAGTAATCGTCGGGTGGGAGGAGAAAATACGACTCCTACACTGGAGAAACACACCTGGCTTAAGACAGAAAAAAGGAACATGGAGCCTTTCACCAAAATGAACGCAAGAAATGTTCTTAAACTAACAAAAGTGGAAATAAGGACACAAACGGGACTTTTATCAGGCCACTGTCACCTAAAATACCACTTGTATAAGCTAGGACTGGTCGAAGACAATGTCTGAAGATTATGCATGGAGCATGAAGAAACGGCTGAACACGTGCTATACATATGAGTACATCGCTATCAGTCGCATGTGACTGCAATACCTGACTTCCTCAATGAAGATAGGGGAAGCAACATCAAGGAAATATGTACTGACCTTCTTTAAGAGCCGTTTCTGGACTAAACTGTATGAGGGTATGACACAATAGACCTTATAGGTCGCAGTGTCCTGCGGCTTTAGTGCCCTACCCTCCATTAAAATACAATACAACAAATATTACTTTTTCTATTCATTGAGAGTATGAATTCAGCCTTTCATTTCTCGTGAGATTGTCAATGGAATAATTTGCCGATCAATATGAATGGTACGTGCCCAACATTCAGGGAGATGTGTAGATGAGTTTTTGAGTGTGATTGCAAAATTAAGATTAATTAATTTAATTTTATTTTAAACAACATACTTTTTTGTTGGTTGGAGCCCAATTATAGGATTTAAATTTTAACCTTCAATCACCAATATTCATGACTTAATAGCAAAAACAACGATAGATTCAGTTTTTTGGTGAATTTTATGTTTTTTTAATGTGATCTCTTTTAGATCGAAAACTTAACGACAATTGGATCCTATTTATTGCATAATATCGATTATTATTTGTCAAAAGGCTCTAATGTCATTTTTTTTTAAAAAACGGTTTTTTAATGAAATCTCGTAATTTTGGATATTTTACACTATCTGGCAACACTATTTTACTAAATTTCACAAAAAAAAAATAGGTTTCACTGCTTTTTAAACACAATTAATGCACTCTATACATTTATATTATCTTAACACCTAAGATTATTTTTAAAAATGTACTCAATGTAAATATACTACTACTACTATACTACTACTTCACCGTATGATACATAGGTTTTATTACTTTTTATTTTATTACTTAATAAGTTTAAAGTCTCGTCAATTTCAATACGCTGCTAATTGTTGTTAAATAAAAACAAATTATCTAAGTGATGGTTAAGTAATGCTTAATGATTTATATTCGGTTTGAGTGTACCTAAATATAGCTGATTTTTTAGACTAAGACTTTCTTTTTATTGTTTATTGGTATTTTTGCTTAAACATAATTAGGAACTCGTGTAAACGTAAATCTTTACGGCTTATAGTTTATCTAACTATAAAACCAACATTGTTTTTAATCAAATCATTTTTACATTTTAATTGGTTGAGTTTGAGTTATCACTCAACAACCGACAGAAGTAATGTCTTGGAAATCAATTATTGTTTATGGTGATTGAATATTTGTTTTTTTGTTTTTTTTTGTAGGTATTAGATCAACATGATCAATTAAGTTTGCAATTTTACACCATCTTAGTATAAACGTAACAGAGTCATTTCTCTTCTTCTTAAACTGAATATAGTAGAAATAAACCACATAGAAATAAACGACACAAAAAAAAATTGATTCTATAAAGGGGAAAAACCGATCATTTATGTATAACCAAATAATTTTGTCTACTAATTTTTTAAAATTTATTTTTATTTTGCTCAATTTAGTTTGTTTTGAAATTCCAAACCTGACTATATAGTGAATCTGGACTGATCGAAATACATAAAACTAAAATTAAATTAAATTGCTAATTATCAATAATAATAATTTGATCAATTTATCAATTTTTGGTTCTGGTTATTTTTTGTTTTCAGTACCTACAAGTTTATTATCCACAATAATTTGCCCAGTTTTATGATACAATTTTGTGAACTTTTTCGTAATTTAATTTCAGGATTTTTGTTTATTATGGTTTTACGTACTCATTTTTAATAAATAAAAATATTTAATCAACAATCATAACAAATTATTTTATTTTGAACAATTTAAAAATAATTCTTTATTGTTGTTATGGCAACCAGTAGAATGGCTAAATATGATCCACCTATGACTGAAGCGTTGCTGGAATAACGAATTATTAGCCACTTATTAATATTTTCGTAATGTTTTTCTGCCCATTCTTTATTTCGTTCAAAATTGCCTACAGCTTGGTCTATATGGTATTGGTCCATATGATCATTATCTCTTACCAGTATTAGCAATTTTGTTAGCTGTAATAGATTTAAAGTTAGAATTTTAAATATTAGTTAGTTAGATATGTTAAATACTTCAACTCTAAGTTTTTCATTAACAACACGATAGGAAAGTCCAACTATTATAGAAGCGAGATTATTTCTACCAAAGGTAAGATATGCCTCATCAATATTTTCAATCAAATATTCAATTGTTTTGCCTAAACCAAATTGGCCACTTTGATAAACCGATGTTAAAACGTTGAACTGCTCTCCCGATCTATAGACTACTAGCAACTCATTCGTACTATTTAACGTAGATCTCAAATATATTGTCAAATATTCTTCATTTGATGTACAAGCCATTGATGAAATTATTAAATTTCGATATGACTGATCTGTAGATCCCATCATTCGATTCCACATGGATATAAATACAGGATAGTCACTGTTTCGCATTCCAGCGCAATATGTTACATCTCTAATATCTTGATGCAATTCTCTTCCCGTATATATAAGCTCAGATATTCTGTTCGTCGTTTGATTTAGACAGAGAGTTTCTCCAAATCTACATGCCCAATTAATAGCCAGAGATCGAGAATATTTTTGAATGTGTGCTTCATCGGGAATAGCTTCTAATTCAACAACATCATACCAATGAGTAACAAGATCTCTAATGTATCTCTAAAATTAAAAAAAGATCTAAGTTTAGAAAATATTTTCTTTATCAAGAACACACAATACTTACAGTATACAAATGATATTCTTCGCTTCCCGCGAGCAAATTATTGATATCATTTAATCCTTTCGTAGCAGCATACCAAGGATTGTAGTCGCTTTCATTTGCAACAATCCTTAAAAGATTTAGTACTACATCATAGTTTATTCTACCGGTCTTTGCAAACTGGAAAGCATCATCAATAAGCTGTCCTTTCGTCACTGAATCAACTTTGGTTGAATCTGCCTCTAGACCATCGGCAATTAAGTTATAATTTTGTTCATCATATATAACTCTATAGTATCCTGATTGTTGTTTATTAAATATAACCCAATCATCCTCATTCCATTGTTTGCTGTTAGTTTGAGAGATATTTGTTTCTCTAACATTTTGTGGCAACCAGTAATCGGCAAATGTTCCTCCAAGAGCAGAATCATTAGCTGTAACAAAATTGTATGGAATCCACCATGTTGAATTGTCATTAGTAATGGAAGCATTGTTAAAGTAGCGCTCCTGAGATATGGTTATTATTCCATTTTCATAGTCGCGTGTTACATGCAGTATTGGAAATCCCTTTTGATGTGTCCATGAATACATAATCGTGGTGACGTTTAGATTTGAAGCCAATGTGCTGTCTTCAATTACAGCACGTTCAAGTCCTCTGAATAAATCTTCTTCGGTTGCACCTAAATATGACCTGAGTGACAATAAATCTATAATTATTAATAACAATTATAAAGACATTGATTTTGGGGTCAACTTTGCTTCGTTAAAATTATTTTAAAAATACAATTGAAATCTGGCATACTCTTTCCATCATTTCGAGTTGTTGAATTATTCAAATTATGCAGGAAGTGACACAGTTCATTAAGCGTTTCAACAAATTTATATATCTGACGAGTAATTTTTCAAGAACATTTTAAGAACAGTTCCTGCCGGACCTCCCAAAAATATACCGACTTATTTTTAAGTAAACTACGGCAACGCAAGAAACCTACGTTTAAAACAATTATTCCCTTACTAAAAAATGTTCAGGGTGAAACCCTCTATCGATCCCCCTACTTTCCCCCACTCTTGACTAAAGTAGGGTCCATTTTTGATTTTTGTTACAATTTCTATTTATATTTCTATTTCTATTTGTGACTAATTTTCTAAATTTTAACTATATTTGAAAATTTCCACTAAAACAAACTTGTTATTAAAATCCATTATTAAAATAATCCAAAATTATATAACAAAAATTACGAAATTTGGATTATTAGAATAACTAAAAAAACTTAAGAATGGTGGAATGATGTTTCGTTCCAAAAATGTTAGTCTCAAATCAAACAATCCGGGCCCTAGTAATAACAAGTTACTTAATTTTCTTAGCAACTATGAGTAATTTTGCTCATTTTGACCATAAGTATTTTTAATTTTACTCACTATCAAAATAAAGTTCTTTTTACGCCACTGATTGTTGTGAAAGCTAACATTCACTTAGAAACACTAATTTGATTTCAATTTTAAAATTGTTACATAATGCATCAAGACTATTTTAAGCTTGAATGCCCTTCAACTTGATTTCAAATGACAAATAATGGTTCCAGAACAATTTGCTGTTTTATTAATGAGCCTGAATCAATTTCTACTCAACTATACCAGTTTCTGCAATTCTGCATATTGATAAAATTATATATTTGATATTACTTCTAAGCTTACATTATGTTAAATATCAAAGTGTACTTAAATAATATAAGGATTATATATCCACTTACATTTCATTCAGATAGTAGTTCAATCCTTTAACGAAGCTTGCCTCTGTGAATGCATGCAAAAACATTCGAATTACACTGCCAGCTATAACAGAATTGGATGTTTAATGTTGAAAAATCAATCCAATAAAAATGGGGTTCCGAAAATAATTACAAAACAAAAAAAAACTTACATTTTGAATATGCGATACTATCGAAAAGATACGATATGGAGGTTGGATCCTCAACATAATGAGTCATGGGACGTGTATTTTCATATGCATCTGTTATAAGTATGTTCTGCACGGTATGCGCAACATATATATCCATCATTTTCATATCGGGGTATATCTGAAAATGTTGAAATACAAAAATTATATTTTCATGAATTTAGGAAATGTTAGGAAAACTCAAAAAAAAAATGTGTATTCTTACTGCCTATCCTAACAGAATAGTTTCGTATATTGAATGCTAAATAGTTTTGGAGATATTTATTTGAAGGAAAATTAATTGTCCCAATTGAACATTATGCAACTAGAACACAATGTAAAAACTTACCAAATCAATTATTTTCGGCTCAAAAAAATCCGCCATACCTTCATTAAGCCAAATATATGTCCACCATTTAGGCCCAACTAAATTCCCAAACCACTGATGAACAAATTCATGAGATATAAATGACAAAATTAAATCTTTCACTAAATATCCTCTTTGTTCAGTCCAAAAGAAAAATTCGCTTTAAAATGTTCAAATGTAGTTGATTAGAAACTAAGAAAATTGTATTAAAATCTAACCCATAGATAACTAATCCCCAGTTCTCCATTGCTCCACCAAATGTTGGAATAGCAATTTGGTCCATTTTTGGAAGGGAATATGGTACACCAAGATATTCCCCTATGCTTCTTAGAACTTTAATGCCTGTGTCTAATGTCAAGTCAGTTTCATTGATTCGACTAGGACGGGAAAATACCCGTTGAAGTGGACTGTCTGGTTCCATTCTTGCTTGATAGGAATAATCGGAAATGACAAATGCAATAAGATAGGATGACATTAGTGGTGTTGGAT
>JANSTT010001286.1:0-34755 GCA_026745375.1 Platyura marginata
TTTATTGAAAATAATAATGGCTATGCACAATGCATGGTTTGTTTAATTTTTGATGTATATTTATGACAAAATATCTATTAAATAATTGAAAAAAAATGAGTATGACAGTGTAACAACACATATAAAGGAAAAAAACTAAGCATGAATGAGATCCGCTCATTGCGATTCAAATTTTGCCCATCGCTGGCTTAGGGTATATTATAATCAGTGTAGCCAATTTTTCCTTCTTTACTGGTTTTATATAAAATCTCGGTCAATTTTTATTCGCTATTTATAATAGTTAGGCCAAATAACTCTTGTACCATTCTAAAGTGGTCTTCGGATAAAGTTAGAAGGTGGAAGCAACTTTAAAAATTACTACTACTACTATAAAAGTTCTAAAAATTGTAAAAAGAAAACAACAAAAACTTGAAATTTTATTAACACTTATCGTACACGACTATGTTTCATAATAAAAGAAAATAGGAGGGTTAACATTTAAAATTTACTTTAGATAATAATTAATCCTCTCCTAACAGCACTGATTCTAGGCGAATATCACATCTTTGCGATGATTTTGATGGAATCCATTAAAAGAAGTCCTATAGAAATCCTTTCTAATAGATTATTTCAATTTGCATCGCCTTTCTGTAGAACCAATTAACGACGCAAATCGAGGTCTTGGTGTATGCATACCTATATATATGTATTAGGTACATATACATCGTCTGTGATAAGATAAAGTATCGTTATTTTTCTGCAATCGATATTTAATTGCGGTGTATGACTATGAATGAAAAATAATCATTAACTCATTAATAAATCTATCTCTCTGTGAATAAGGATCTGTAGAATTTTCTGGAATTGTCGTTTTATATAGTTTGTGGTGGAAATACAATTTCACTTCCTACTGTATTATGTCAATATAGAAGGAAGTTTTGTTTTCATATATATTGAGTTTTTTAATTTTCTTCATGTTCTATGCAAAACTGACAATGCAAAATTTTAGCTGAAGGATTGCACGATAGCCAGCTCGGAAATATACGATAGCTTAAAAATGCGTTGAGATAATTTTACGAAATTTTGGATATTAGGTTTTTAGGGTTGCGAGAACTCTGATATTATAAAATTGGCCACCACTTCGATCCTCTTCAATACAATTTTTTTTTTATGACGTGTTTTCCGTCTTTTCTCCCGCTCAATAATAATTTTTTGAAAAAATTATGAATACAAAATAGTTTTTATTTTATATTAACCTTCATCCGGGCGGTGTGCGCGCCTTCAGCATTTTTTGCCAATTGCTTTAGTCCAAATCGTCAAAATTCTAGTGTTAAATTAGAGAATACAACTCCCTTCCACTCCCTTACACTTCAACAGGTGATCTTTACACGCGCTTTTATGAATGTGACGGTTAACTACCATCCGCGTGCCCGGATGAAAGTTAATTGTAGGTGACTATTTTTTTTAAAAAAAAAAAAAAGTTTTGTTCTGTAGTCATCTTTTTTGGGAGCTATTTTTAAATTTAATCTCAAATTTAAGAAAGAATTTGAACAAAAAATAATAAAAGTAAAAAATTTATGAATGTGTTAACTTTTCCTAATAATTTTATTTGGGGAAAAAGCTTGAAATAAAAAAACCACAAAAATCCAAAATTGTGTCACGTTTGAAAAAACCATAAAAAAAATGGTCAAAACGTTCTCATCCAAGCAACAATTTAACACCGAAGTTTAGATGAATCACGTTTTAAAAACGTTAAAATAACATCACAATTTTAACCAGAATAATTTAATTTCTATGAATTAAAAAGCCGTGGCATAATCAACCATTATTTAACGTTGATTTTTAACCCAATAAAACTTTTAGTTAATTTTAAGTTTAAAAAGATTTTACATCGTTAACCTTACATGTTTGCCTATAGTTACATATAATTTATTTTTAAACCATAATTACACTTCTTTGCAAAGAAATCTTGTAAAAACCGTAGCAGGACGTTTAAATAACCTCTTTGTAACTCTATAAAAAAGAGTTTTTATAACGTAGTAAGAGCAACTTAAGTTTAAAAAAACTGTCCAAAGACAGTTGTAGCAAAGTATTATTAACGTTATTAGAACTCTTTTTAGTTTTTTTTATTTTTTAATAGAGTTGTTCAACCGTTGCATTACCGATTTTTAACTACAGATTGCTACTTGGGAAATTTCCAAAGTTTTTTTTTAAAAAAATAGTTCCCACGTTGATTGGGCAAAAAAAGACTCCACGTTTGTACCTACATACATATAATTGGAATAAATTCAGGAAATAGTCGATGACTTTCTTAAGCAAGCAGTAACATTGAAATTTTCTTAAAGGATTGTCCACTATTGTTATAATACATTAGACATTAGGTTATTCGGGGTTCTACTATATTAGGTAGCTATTTAGGCTTATAAAATAAATTATTTAGAAAACTTCAATGCACAAAGATGAATGAATAAGAAACATGCTCTGCTTCGTGACCTGATACGGGGTTGTTAATTATCGTCGATGAAGTTATGCCTTCTAAACAAATTTTTTTTTTCTTATTCATATTTTTTTTTTTTTCAAAACTTTAACAGAGATAACGTCCAGCAATATGCCATCTCAATATAAAAATATTATTAACTTACACGCAGATGACTCATCTTTATATCCAAAAAAAAAAAAAAAATTGTAAGTAACATAATATAGATGATTGATCACTTATGTTTTCTTTCAAAAGTTCTGATAAAATTGGATTTCCAAAATAATTTATATCTGTTTCTTGACCGAAATACTTATAACTATAATTTAAGTTAAACGACAAGCCTTTACTGGGCGAAACCTTTTTTTCGTATATTAAAAAGTAGGCTGAACGGAAATGCTAAATTTTGCCTTCATGCTATATATGCTGAAAGGGAAAAAAAAAAAAAAAAAAAAAAAACTTTTCCATTCACTGGGATACAAACGACTTATGGCGCAATATTATGTCATTTCAGCATATTTTTAGCATAAATCTATATTAGGCTATTGGGAAAAAAAAAGAAAAAAAAAGAAAAAAAAAAAAAAGAAAAAAAAAAGAAAAATGGACAATACAATCACAACATTATTCAAAGCTACTTCGGTGTCTACTTAAAAGTTTTTGGGATATTTTGTTGAAAAGTTTAGAAAATGTTTTTGAAGGATATTTTGTAAATTTATTTTCGCCGTTCAGCAAGATGTATTTATATGGGGGGTAGCCCCAGAATTTGCAACCATTTATCAAAAAAGTTCCCTGTATAAAATAGACTACATGTATCCATGTATACATAGGTAGGTAATATATACCTACATACATACATATGTACATATATTATATAGGCATACAGTAATTTTTATTTTATTTTTTTTTTTTTTGTGAAAATATTATATGTGAAAAGCTCAGGGTTTATCAATATTTATGATTGGTTATAGGAAATCAGTAGTTGAGGTAGATTTTTCGATAGATATGTACACATAATAAATGTTTTATTCGGTTTGCTTTATTAGATATGTATGTATAGTAGGTAGGTACTATAGATTGTGGTTTTTTATTTTTGTCAGGTTGAATTATTGTTGAATTAGGTATACGTCAAAGGGTAAAAAAAAAACATTTTTTATTTACATACATACATACATATATAATTTATTAAATTTTTGAATTTTTAATTAAAAACGAGATTACCAAAATATTGCAAAACCCATCTCTAAGTGAGAACAGTAACAATGACAGAGAAGAAAGATCTTATGTATACAATCTTACAAAAAATGGGTAAAATCAATGAATTATTTTATAAATTTAATAAAGATTTTGTTTATATTCGGCAAATAGAACATTTAAATTGTAAATTTTATAAAATGGTGCATTAAGGGGTGACACAACTCTAGAATTTTTAAAAAATCTTTTTTTTTCACTTAAGGTGCCTTAAGAATAAGACATAACATTATTTATAAAGTGTAAAATTTTTTAAGTGCCTGTATTTCGATCCTGACCGAAGCCACCTACTTACTGCACGTAAGATAAGATAAGAAAAACTTTAAACGCATTTTTCTCACGGTCGGAAACATTACTCACTCAATTGTTTACCGATTGACTTGAAATTTTAACAGTATCTTTCAAACAAGATTATCTAGAGAAAGACGTAGAAATTTTTTTCTATGTTGGATATTTCATTTGTTATAAACATTTTTAGTGCATATTTTTAGGAAAAAAAACAATTTTTTTTTCAAATGTCCACCATTTTTGCAAAAAGTGATATAAGAAAAAATCCCTACGTCTTTCTTGAGCTTTTTGTATGTAAAATTGAAAAAATTTTGTGTTTTTGTTTCAGAGTCATAATTGGAGGAGAACCTTTTCAGTCAACCACCTGCTCAGCCGCCATTTTGTTTTCGAACGCCAAAAATAAATGTATATAACCACTTCAATATATAGGCAGTAAAGACACCTAAACATAACTTTAATTTTTTTCGTTTTTTTCCCGGAAAAAAATTTTGAAATAATTTCTTCGATTCTCGATTCGAACATCATATTATCAAAAAAACATTTTATCATACATTTCATTGAAAAAATAAAGAATAAGTATCAAATCAAAGATGGCGATTTCCTAAATTTTACAAAATCATATTCTTAAAAATAAAAAAATTAATTATTTATTAACCGTCGAAAAAATTTGATAACAATTTCATTAAAATAATAAAAATTTCATTGATTCAATAAATTTATTTTAATAAAGTTCACTTTGTAGAATTCACCAATATTTTTTTTTTGTGTGTATGTAAATATATTTAAAATAATAATGAAGATGGGTGATTATTGCTTCCAAATACAAAAATAAAAAATAGTTACATTTTTAAGAGAATTTCAATTAGCTTCTAGAATATGGGCTGTCTTGGATAATTTAGGAGAAAAATTATAAAAAATTTGGGATAAAATTCGTCAGAAATTAAAGATTATTGGTTGATCTCATTTTTTGTTCAGTACTGTATTGTAAGTAATTTAAAGCAAGCCATTACAAATAACTACATCCATACAAAAATACTATTATTTATCTTTAAAACAAGCCAATTTTTTTTTAAGTTTTAACCGAGATATAGAATATAGAATCTTAACTAGAACTGACATAAAATTTTTGAAAACATTTTTTTTTCTCGTAAAAAAAACTATCAAAAATAAAGTAAAATCTCATCTAATATTCCCCTTTCCTTTATACAAATTTAAACAGATCCTCTCCTATACATATGGAAACTTATATAGGAACATTGAATTGCTTTTTAATTTCTTATATCTCTAGGTGTAGCTGCAATCATCTGCTGTGTATCGACTTTATTCGACAAAAATTGACCCACGTACATTGTACATGGTACATATACCTATCAGTGAAGGTGTAGTTATACAGTTTAACATTTCTTGTCGGGATTCAATAAGGAAGCATTAAGAAAACATGATGCAAGCATTTTCCAACAATTCATCTGTACATATGTACCATCGTACATACATGTATATATAGAGGAAAATGCATGAAATGCATTGCTTGAAGAAAATTAATTATATCCTATACGATAAATAATAAAACGTTTTCTCCATACATATTTTCCAAATAGAATTGCCAGTCACGTTTTCAGTACACATACACACAGGGAAGTATAATTATTATTTTGCTGGAAGATCTGTACCAAACTAATAATGAAGGAAATTTCATTTGTTCTTATACTAAAATGCAATAAAATATAATATAATATATATGTATATGTATATGTATATATATATATATATATATATATATCATATATGTAGGTATATATAATCAAGTTTATTTATGTTGGCACCAAGCCTAATTGGTTGTTTTCCAAAAGAAACCGTAAGAGCAATGCTTAAGGCTATTAATGTTCAATTTTTTACAACTTTTTTAAAATAAAATATTGAATGAAGCATTTCGTATTTGTTCCAACTAATTTTTATGTCTCCTATCTTAATACATATACTATTTTCGAAATCGTTGCAAACGACCGTAGGGAAGGATGGTCGGAAAAGAAAATTATAGGTTTCTTTGGCTCCATTCCGTCTTCCTTTTTTTTGACACTACCATTCTCGTCGTTGTATGTCATATTGAGGGCTTATATTCAAAACTGTCTATCTGCAATTTTGACGAAAATGAGTTTTTGATGGCAAACTCTTCACTACACCACAACTACATTCATGATATTAATTTCGAACACGATTTTAACACAAATTTTTTATCATTTTTGATATTTCGTAAGTAGATAACGAGGTTTATTTGTGAATGCAATAGTGTCCATCTACTGTCAATTCTATACGATTTCTTTACTTTTACTATTCCATACTTTAGTTTTACAATTACATACTTAACTTGTTTTTTCGCTCTCCTGAAAAATTGTGTTTTTGTAGATAGACAGTATTGAATATAAGCCCTCGATATATATATGTTTATAGACTACCCACTTCATTCCATCATCGCTTCCTCCCCTATTGTTTTATAAACCATAATCTCTATAGTAAAATCCCATGATCTCAAAGGAAAATTATAAAAATGAGGGAAACAAATTATTTGGGATATAATCTATCATATCCAATCATGTGTAGTTAGTAACGAAATTATATCGACCCGTGTTACTCAAGTAATCTTGAAAATCTTATTTGTTTTAAGAACCTTTAGCATATCGGAGGTTGACTATACCCATATAACTCGGTTAACCCTAATCATCCTATAGCAGAGTCTGTTGAACTTATTTTGAAAATCAATTTACAATAACTCATTATAGAAATATTCAATGGCGTCCAAATTCTATGTATTCCTTTAATCACTCTTAAGATTTCTATTTGTTTTATACATTCTTACATATAAGAAATTATATATCGAGTCCATTGGATTCTTCTATATGTTTGTTTAACAAAAGTATACTAGGATGATTAGGGTTAAGGTCAATTATATCAAAATGGCTCTTCTATGTGTTTGTTTAACAAAAGTATACCTAGAATGAGGGTTAAAAAAAATTCCAAAAATTAATTTTGATAGAACATCAACACAAAGCTCTATACCAAATTTCAGTCAAATCGGACAGATACAAATTTAGGAAATTCCCAAAATGTTTGTTTTAAGAACCTCCCAGTTACTGGAAGTTGACCGACCATACCCATATAACTTTATAAAACAAATTTTTAAAAAAATTTCCAAAAATTAATTTTGATAGAACATCAACATAAAGCTCCATACCAAATTTCAGTCAAATCGGAGAGATACAAATTTAGAAATTCCCAAAATGTTTGTTTTTAAAACCTCCTAGATACCGGAAGTTGGCCATACTGATATTATTTGTTAAAAAATTTTTTTTAAAAAATTTCCAAAAATTATTTTTGGTAGAACATCAACACAAAGCTCTATACCAAATTTCAGTCAAATCGGAGGGATACAAATTTAGGAAATTCCCAAAATGTTTATAAAGTAAAGTAAAGTAAAGAATCTCCAAGATACCGGAAGTTGCTTAAACTCATATAACTCGGTTAAAAAAATTTACAAAAAAATAATTTTGATAGAAACAGTAATGATGTTCCAAAAGATTTCTCAGAGATCAAAAAATGTCTGATGATGTTCGTTCAATGGCAACATTTAAAGAATGTTCAAGAATATTCCATTCATAAAATTTTAATTTCTATCTCAATAAAAAAAAAAAAAAAAAAAAAACTTCATAATCTTCTGAACTCAACTCATAGTATATTTATAATAAAGTATACTCTAAAATAAGCCATCAAAAGAAAATTATATTCATTTAAGCGCTAAAGCTTTATTGAAAATGTGCACTTTCATTTATATTCAGTATTTATAGTCAATCCGCAGCATTTTCCGCAACATTTTAAAATGCTATCGACTTTTCCGTATAGCTACTTTGAAGTTTTAACTAAAATAAAACTATTTGTACATAGATACAAAATTCAGACAGCAAAAATAATATTTTTCTTAAAGTAAACTTAAGTATAAATAAGAGAAGAATAAAGCAAAAAAAAAAAAACAAGCAAAAAAAAAAAAAAAAAAACGTAAAGAAGCTTAACCTCGATTTATGAATTATTGCTATGTAAAGATTTCTTTCTACAATATGGTTCATAAATATTTTATGTTTGTATAAAATGGGTTTTTATTCGAGTGATTTATAAAAGTTTTGGTACCCAGGAAATCTATAAAATATGTATATTACGTGTGTATTTCCTTTTTTATTTATATATAAAATAGAACTTTTGGTATGAGCTAAAACATTTTTGAGAGATGTAAAAGCATTTATGGAAATATTTTGGTTCTGCGTAATTAGGACTATAAAAATATGTTTTTACGAAAATATTTCGGTTAATCTTCATAAAAAAAAAAAAAAATATATTTTCAAAAATATTACAAATAATAGCGGAAACGTTAACTTTATTTCCTCTTTAATGTAGTATTATAGGTATAATCATCATCTTTAAGATGATCTTTGAAAATATTTTCGAAACGTTTATGGTACAATAATGGGGTGTCTACATATATAGACAATATTGATTTACTATATGTACATATGGAGATGTACAATTATTGATAACAGTACTGTTGCCACTTTAAAAATTTGTTTTGTGGTGGATTTTTTTTTAAATACAGGTATCCCTCCTGTACACGGTTTCACTCTAAAACAAAAAGAATTTTTTTGCATATCACGGTAAATTATAGAACGGTTTTATTCTAACACCATAAGCCTGCCCCGTGAGAAAATGTCTCTAACCATGGGGAGCACTGGAAGGAGATGGTAGGTGATTTTAGTGAGTAGGAATCTCACATTGCCAAGGCGTCTGCCAAGGAGAGATTTCCATCAATCTGAAAAAAAAACCATAAAAAAATTTCGAAAATGTATGTACTTGCTCTTAGTATCATATAACACGGTTTCGTACAACACGTATTCATGTTGGAATCTATCTACAGTGTTATAGAAGGGATACCTGTACTAACAAAATGTGAATTTCTTCTTATCAATTAATATTTCTGTATTTAGTATATATGTAGAAGAAGCATCAACATGGCTTGATACGAGTACAACGCAGGCTCTAAATATCCATCCCCTAAGATAATTCTTCTCTGTAACGTTGCCTATATAGCACTATCAAAATTAAATCTTCTCTATATTAAAAGCAATTTAGCGAAATTTGTCTTATCTTTTACGTTAAGCATACACTTAGAGTAAGATTGTAGGGGTAACATTTATAAGGTTTTGATTATTATCAAGTAGATTTTTTATAGAATATGTCTGATATGCAGAATGTAGAAATTTAATCAAAAGCACAAGTTTTTTTTTATACACACCTAATCCTTTTTTTTATGCGACCCCCTTTTACGCGAATTTACTTTAACGCGATTTGTTAGTGCTGCACGAATTCATTTTTGTTTGCGCGATTTTTTCACTTTTACTTTTAAAATTAGATTTAAATCTAAAATCCTAGTATAAATTTATGAAATTTTTTTACGCGACGATTTGATGGGACCGATAATCACGCAAAAAAAGGATAAGGTGTACAATAATTATGGAAGCATCGCCACTAATATGAGACCATACAGGAATTGTAACATAAAGGTAATAATAATATTTGGATTCAGATGGACTTTAGTTATTAGAATTTAAAAGCGAAAGAAAATTCGCTCTAAATAAAGAAAAAATTATGGTGATACGTTGTTTGCAGGATTTTTTTTTTATTTTTTAAACACAACAAAGAAACTTCCCTAAAAGTTGTTTTCCTAGAATTTCGATTACACTGATTTAACTATTTAAAGTTTAAGATACACTATACAAATCGTGCACATCATACACCTATACATATAGATTTGATACCTATCAACAATTTATATCGATATACCATCACACGGTTTTTATTGTGGTTCGGTGTGTTTTTCTTTCTAAAATGAAGTTAAACTTTAAATGCTTCGTTGCTGCATTTAGAAATTGTAGCAAAAAGTTACTTTTAAAGAAAATGTGCTGTTTTCACTCTAAAACTTATTGACAACTCATTCAATGTTGTAATCAGCTTTTTGTGTGTTATGTGCTCTTGTCGGTCATGAAATAGATTATATTTTAGAATGAAAAAGTATAGTCACAGCATTTTCATTGGCATGGTATATAATAAATAGAGGTGTTTGGGATGATGTGATAATAGAACGTTATAAGTAGTATATCTATACTTCAAAAACGAAACGTACAGTGTTTGGTAAGATATTTGACAATTTTTGGTAAGAATTCAAAATTAAAGATCATTTCAAGGAAATAAAATAAATGACAATCGTCATTTTGAGAATTTCTTCTTTAAAAGAATTTTTGTTGAACTTTTGGTTCATATATTTTCCTCTTTAGATAAGTTACTTGCCTTGAGTAGATACACGGATAGGTAGATTAGGTTAGGATGGTGGTGCTTATTGCACCCAGCAGAGATCACTTTTTTTGGGTCCATAGCTATTTCACGTTTTACTGTAGCTCTATTTAACATTTTATCTTAATTGACATGATAATCTCGCAATTCCACCGTCACTCTTGACATAATTGCAACTATTTAGACTGTTTTTAAGTGCAATCCAAACACCCGGCTCCAGATTTACATTAATATGCCAGAGAAAAACACATCATGTTTCACTTCTCATAGTCGGTCTTGAACTCGGTACAACGGCAATCACTCGTTCAACTGAGCCATTTGGTTGGTAGATACACGAATGATATAAATTTTTTTCTTTATGGAAGTACTTAACCCTTTGCATATTAAGAGAATTCGTGCCTGTTATACTTATATATGCTGTCTTTTCGGTATGATATAAGTCGTTGTATTTAAGATTAATTCGTTTCCTTAAAATAAGTGATCATAAACAGATGGACGGTGGATCCATATACTCGTAGTTGTGTGTTCATTGAACCAATTAAATTCGAACTGTTCCGGATATAGATGATAAACAAGACTTTTGAGTATTCGATGATTTGATAGATAAAGCGCAGACATTAGAAATGATGTATGATCGCCCGCCTATTTTACATCAAATTACATATTTATAGCCATAGGCCATGTTTAACATACGTAAGGCTATAATCTTATCAGAAAACAATTTGTGAGTTGAGCAAACAACTATGAAAAAGAAAACAAAAATAGAAAATTTAATAAAATAACAATAAAACCGAGAGTTTAACTAGAAATATTAAAAACTACTACTAATATACGTTAATTAGGACAGTATCCAACGCATTTTGAAGAGAAATAGGAAGATTGTAAGATAAGGATGGTAAATAATAGGATAAAAAGGTAAATACTAGTATCGAAGCCAAGAGACGACCACAAAAGTTTGCTTAAGTACCAAAAACATTTCCTCCTGAAGTCCCGGAGAGTGTCGGCCTGCTTCACAATCAAGTGGAAGTAGGTTTCATACTCTAGTTACGTGAGCAATTGCGGACCTACTATCAGATGCAACGAAGATTGCGGCTCAACTATTAGATTATTAGTACGAGAAGAATGTGAGAAATTTAAAAGAGAAAAGAGATAGTCTGGCGATTTGTTGACAATTATACTTTTAGTAAACACTGAAAGTCCATAGTTACAATATTCGAAAAAAACTACAGCCCAAATATTGATTTTTGATAGTCCGAAATACTGGAGACTGCAGTAAGGTTATTTACGAATCTTGTACAGGCATTAAATGCAATAATCTGCAATCTTCTATTGGATGAGGTAACTGTGTGTTAGCAAAAAGAATGTCACAATAATTAAAGTGTGTCATAATTAGGCTTTTTATTAATTTCAATTTGATGCTCTTGACAATATAAAAACTAAAAACTCTATGTGACTTTAAACAGCCATAGACTCTCTATTACATATAAGATTTCAGGTGAGAATATTATTCATCACAACATCTAGGTTACGAACTTTGGTGGAGAAACCCACCCGCTCCTTATTGACTGACGTAAGAAGAATAAGATGTTGCAATTTTTCCAAAAAAAAAAAATTCAACTCAAAGCAAACATTTTCATATTTACTTTCATTTTGTTTGTCTGAAAGCTTTTTGGTAAACTTTGGATTATTGAGAAAAATAATTTTTTTTTTTTTTTTAAATTTAATGACAAGTAATTTTAATGTATGTATTTATAAAAAAAAAGAAAAAAAAATGAAAGAAAAAAAAGCACTTAAAATAATCAGTTTTCTAAAACAACTTTAAATTTATATTCTTGACTTGACTACATTAGCTTTAAATTTACTCAAATCCCTAAATCCAAATTTTTATGGGAAAATAAGAAAAATAATAATAAAAATCCACCAGAGAAATCTTTAATATACTCTTACGAGTATCTACATTATTATGAATATGTATAGAATTCATTCATTTTATATGACTCAAGATTTATTCCGAGGAGCCTACATATAAAATTCGTGGCCCCTATTAAGTCAAAATAAAATAAAAGTACAAATAAAAAACCATACCTTAAGAACAAAGAAATAAATTATTATGTAAATGCTATATTATTAAAATTTATATTCGTTTGGTTTTTTTTTTCTTTTTTTTGTTATTTTGTTGGTACATATATGTATGTATGTGTGTATAGATACAGGTAGCAATCGTTAGTTATATGTATTGTATAGATGGGGGCATAGCGCATATACATATAACGCTAAAAGAACAGTCGATTCATCATCGCCGCCCCTAATTATAATAAACTTTTAAACATGCTAATTTTCCAACCATAAATGGCAAAATATAATGTTCAACTAATTTTATTTAGAATTCGTAATTGTGTTTTCCTGCCGGAATGATTTGGAGAAAACTTTCCCTACTTAAACTCATATTTTGTTGTATAAGCGTTAATATTTAATTTATTTTGTACAACTAACTTTAAACGCAATTTGCATTAATTTTAAAATTTATTGCTGGAAAAGTTTTAATTCAAGATTTATGAGCAATAAATTTTGCAGTATTTTGTAAAATGGATTTTATACACTTGTCATGTGACTTTTTTGTTTTTTTTTTGTTTTTTTTTTTGTTCGAGTTGACGGGCATTTGGTAAAATATCAACTTCATCATACAACCATGTTGATGGGCTTATTCAATTTTATTTACGGTAAAAGTTTGCTAGCGTTATTTTGGATTTAACCAAAAAAAAAAACAAAATAAATAATAATGCACTACACACAGTGTATGTAGACGAAACTAGACCAACAGCAAATGTTACAACAATGTATAACGGGTACAGTTCGTTTATGTATGGATGTAGCTAGAAAACTTTTTTCGTGTATGGTTTTTTTGTGTATGTTTTTTTTTTTTTTTTGATTGGGAAGAGCACTCAACATTATTTGATATTAACGGAACCATATTTTTGGTTCACCAGTCATTCGTGTGCATAAGTGCGGTCAATAGTAATTCATTCTGTTGACATTTAATTATCCTTTATTATAATAATTTTCTAATTATCTCGTTTTGAAAATTTCGAATAATTACTAACGAAAATTTATCAATTAACATACACTAGGGATTAATGTAATTTTTACGAATACTCTTGATGCCCATTGTACATATGTACGACACGTACCGGCCAAATGGCTCAGTTGAACGAGTGGAGCGAGAGGTCCCGAAGTGAAACTTGATGTGTTTTTAGTTTTTCTCTGGCATGTTAATGTAAATCTGGAGCCGGTTGGTTGGATTGAACTTAAAAACAGTCTAAAACTCTAAATAGTTCCAATTATCTCAAGAATGGCAATGTTTAAAAAGAATGGCGGTGGAATGGCGAGCATTTGTAAGGTTTCCAGAAAAGGAAACACATCAAGCACTGCAGTTGTTCCACACAAAAAGTGTGTGGCATGTCAATTGAGATAAAATGTTAAGCAGAGTTACAGTAGAATAGCTATGAACCCGAAAAAAGTTGTCTCTGCTGGGTGCAATAAGCACCACCACTCTAACCTAATCTAACATGCATACGTATATTATCTTCTAGTTGTAGTTTTATTTAATCGCCTGTAGAGAGAGAGAGAGCTCAATCTTCGAAAAATGTCATACTATGGTTAGTAGTATAGATAATAAAATGATCATTTTCATCAGTGGCACCAGTTCCGTAACTTTAAACTAATTTTTTCGATTAGTATTTTTAAGGAAAAAATTAATATCGTAATTTTGACAACATTTTCAATTACTATAATAAAATCAATTCTAATATTTATATGCAAAATAATAAATATCCATAATGGTACAATGAATGAAATAAAACTAAACTAAAACCATCGGTGGATATCTGATGCCTATTTGCTAGTAAAGTATGTATTCCATTACCTGGCCATTTATATGTATGTATATTGAACATTATTTATCTTTATAGCTACTTCGATTTATTGAATCTAATTTGTATTGGCGCTATCTTAATGTCCTAAATCCATACAAATAAATATAAATGTCTCTGATGTATGTCTTATCTAAAATTATCCATTTATTCATGAATTCGGTTTACTATTCATACAGAAAATTGTTTTTCCCAGAACGATTTATATTCAAATTCGTTTTTATGTCGACAAAAATTATATTAAAGATCACTTTGGTAGAGACTACATAAACAAATGAACATTTTTACCTCAATCGAATTACATAACGGGAAATAATGTATATTATATACATATACATATACATATATAAATATATATTCGTATGGTACGGAGTAACCTCATGAAATTCAAGTTAGATGAATGCAGACTGTATGCAAACATAACAAAAAAGTTAAAAAAAAAAGCTTTTTTCAAACTGCACACTGAAGCCATAATATATCTAAGGACATAGATTCATATAAGTAGGTATATGTAGGTATATATGTATGTATGTATGTATGTATGTATGTATGTATGTACCAAGAAACTTACGCTAACCATCTTCCCCAATATAAATTATTTCCGCCCTGCATTTGAGCCACAAAACGATACATAAAGTTATGCCTCATAAATTTAATGCGCGTGAGTTCTACATTACTTCATGGAGTTGTTTCCTTGAAACACACCAAAAACTTAATTGACATTATTTAAAGTTTGTCTCCCATAAATTTTGAGTATGATTTAAGAGTGATATGCTCCAATGAATTTAATTTAAAAACAACATGACACTAATAGAATTTTTGTAGAAATTTTTGCAATTTTTGAAATAAAACAACAAAAAAACAACAAAAAATCCGTTTTTAAAATCATAAATAAAAATGGTTGCCTTTATTTTCTAACTGTTGTTGTTGGAAGATATATTGTCTCGAAACCGTCAACGGGGTAATAGGTCAATTTTCGTATACAAAAAAAAAAGTTCCAACAATAGTTGGAAAAATAAAATCAAAAATTTTCAAAATAGAAGTCAACAAATCCAAAACTAATTATCATAAATAAATTTCAAATATTCAGGTATTTTTGATAATTGGAAATTTTAATTAGAATGATAGTTTTGAAAATTTGAGATCAAAAAATGCAAATAAAAATATGTAATGTGGAATGGTGACGAGGAAATTTCCACAATTAATTTTAGAGGGCTATTTACCATAATCGAATTATTATATTATTAAAAAAATGAAAATCAAAATTGTATTATACTAATTCATACAAACAAAATTTAATTTATTCTATTTATTCGTAAAATAAATTAAATTGTTCATAAAACAAACATACTAAATCGAAATTCAAAATAAAGAAAATAACTCGATATAAAGCGGAAATTCTATTAAATCCCAAAATGCCGGCGGGGAAAAACTTGTGCATACATAAACTGCAAATTCAATAGATAAATTTAAATTTAAGAATATAAAACTTTATTGACTTAAATTTATTTACAACTTTAGTTGTTTTCGATGCACTTATTCGTACATGTATTTCCATCTTCGTACGTATATTAAGTCAATTTTCTTATTCCGGTATTAACTTTTCTTTTTTTTTGTTGTTGTTTATTTTACTGAAGTAGAACTATTAAATGAACATAAAAACTTTTTCACTTAGACTGAGATTTTACTAATAAAGAAAGTTTTTTTTTTTTTTTTTAATTTATTTTGGGACCAAATTCAAAAATAAAATTCTTAGTGGATCTAATTTGAAAACAGAATTACATATGTATATTGAGTAAATAAGAAAAAAAAAAATAAATACTAGAAAGAAAAAATATCAGTGAAGTACCTACTCTTAAAAAGTATAAGGTCCCATAAAATGATCTACCATGCGGCAAGTAATCGAATTAAACGTACTCAGTTATGATAGCCAAATTGAGGTTATCTGCTTCGTTCCATTCCAACTTAAATGTTTACTCTCGACGTACCGTTCCGTTCATTGTGACAGACCTACCGTAAACCCTGTGCACGTGCATGCCATGTTGACATTTTCAATATTTTTAAACGGAACAGAACGAGACGGCATATTGTGCCTTTAGCTTAAATCATCCACTGAAAATTACTTGCACATTGACAGTTGATAATGAGACGTAACGAAGATCGGACTATATAATAATAATTAAAATAAGTAAAATTAAGTTGTATGCGTGTCGCGTAATAATTAGTAGGTAATTAATAATAATTGTAAGTGTTAGTGACAATATAGATAGTGTTCTGTAATAATAAATTAAAATCCTTTATTATAGTCAATATAGAAAATATTTGAGTCATTGAGTGTTAATTAATAGTGCAGTGCCGGTTTTAAGGATCATGGATATATTCACTCAACTAACTAGATCTAGAATATTCTATACGGTAATTAATAAAATATTTTTAATTTTTAGTGTAAATATTTTGGACAAGTCCTTGAATTTTTCAGTAGATTTCACTACTAAAAAAAAAAATTATATAAGATCAGATGGTCCCTGGTTACTTCTTTTTTTGTGTTAATCCATCCATACTCAGACTTGTTATGCTTCATTTGTTTCTTCTCGGAATTAAGATTTGGCCAATATATGACTTTTTAGTATTTCAAATGGTTCCTATTGTTCGTTTGATCATCTCCATTTACATTTGTTCCCTTATCGTTAATGAAGCGACAATTCTACTTATCGCGGAACAAGAAACGGACATCTTGATGATGATGTTTCTTTTTTGTTTCTTGTTATATTCTTCTTGATTAAAATTTTAATTCTCATTCAATGGCAATGATTTAGTATGCATAGTCTTCTCGTTCTTTACGATATAAAAATAGAAAATTTTGATTATAACTGCAAATACATATTCTCAAACATACGGAGTAAGGATCTACCCCCAAACCATATGCATTGTATATATACATATATGGTGGTGTGAAGTTACTTATAATATGATGTTTGTTTATTGCTTCACAGCAGATTATTTATTTTTAGAGCTTTTACTGGAAATTTTAACAGCAGGCAAGATCAAGTTTCAAGAACATAATGGTAAAACTTTCGTTATAAAAAGTAATTACAACATCAAGTAACTTGTCAGTATTTTGTACTTGTCGTATAGTTATATACATATGTACCCTATATATGTAATAAATATTTCCTGTATCACATGTACGTACATGAAATAATGTAATATTATTAATGAAGTACTACTTAAATTGTTGTTCAAAAGTTTAACAGCAAATTATATAGAAAAGTATCAAAAAAAAAAAAAAATCAACAAAAATAGGTGCAAATGATGCACTTTGTCCGGGCGTTAAATTGAAGCAGCGAAAATATCGCAATTTATAGTTATAGATCTTTCTCGGTTGTGAGAAAATAAGCGAGGAGTATAAAATCCAGTTGACAGCTATACTATAGGATTTTAAAAGCAGAACATTAGTTTTTCCGTTTACGGATTATTAGCAACTACCAATCTACCAAAGATGATAAACTTACTTATTATTTGCTAGTGCCAACAATAGCCACATTATAATAAAATTTTCTATTATGCCAAAATAAACTCCATATACATACCTTAATATACAATACAAGTATATCTATAGGTACATTAATAATAATGAAAAATTATATTCTCTTACCCTTAAAAAATTTTAATTTTTAAAAAGTTTGTCCATCATCAATAAATTAGTCTCTTTTTATCTATTATAATTCCAAACAATTTTTTACCGCGCCATTATGCTATTATTCATGCATAAAGGACAAATCCCTAACTTTTTTCTTTCTTTTTTTTTTTAATTATGTCATTTGTTTTCTCATCCCTAATTAATTGCGTATTCAAAATTCTTTGTACGGAGTAAAGTGAAAAATAATGTTTCTCCCCAATAAGTAACCTTTTTTCAAAAGCGCGTAAAATATTTTGATTTTTAACACTTCTTTAAGCTGCTTTCACCCCCCAATACAAAAGAAACGAAAAATCTTTTGAACTTGTTTCAAAGATATTCTTTTCTAATTTCTGTTTCAACGCTATTTATTCTTCATTGAAGTAATTTACTGTGCTTTGCCCGAGCACAATCTCTCTTTTTTTTTTTTGTTGGGGTTGCTTTTAATATAAATATAATACTGAGTACATTTAAAATTTAATTGAAAAATATATTAACAAAATTCTTGGGACAACATTTTATACAAAATTGTCTCAACAGGACAGACAACCGAATTTTTTTGCGTTTTTCCCTCGTTCCTTTTAAATTAAAAAAAAAAAAAACGAAGAAAAAAAAAGAAAAACAAAATAAGAAAAAAGGAAATCCATTTCATTCAGTTCATGAGCTTCTACTTCTCGGTTTTTTTTTTTTCTTAAATATATTTCACAAAACGAACGGAGAGAATTTTCTAGATTGCAAAAACGCTATGCTGTCAATATAAATACCAATTAAGAAATCGGATATTTTACCAATGAAATGCTCCAAGCTTAAGCCAATATTTTATGTACACAGTTTACATCTCAGCCAAAAAGGAAAAAAAAGAAAAAAAAAGAAAATGACGAAGAAAAGACGACATACACTTTGTAATAAAAGTTTTCAATGAAACCCCCGGAATCCAAAAATGTTGCGATAATATAGAAAATGGCAACCGTAGGAAGGAAATCGAATTGACTTGATAACCGCTGCTCTGTGTTTTTAAATTACCTGTCTGTGTAAATAACATCCCCATGTCATGATGAGCTTATAAGAAAATGTTTTTTCGATCTTCTTCTCAATTATGAGTTTTTCTCTTGGCTGTCAGGATTTTTTTCTATATTTATTTTCCTATTTGTTACGCAAGAAAACATCCCTTTTCATTCCATATACTCATCCATAGAGAAAGAAGAAAAAAAAATACAAAAAAAAAAAAAGAAGCACACACTTTAAACTTTGCCAAAGTGATTTAACCAATTCATCGTTCTGGTGGTGCTCTGTGGGGTTTTTGTTCGCTTCCTTAAAATAAAAGATAAAATACAGTCACACCGAAATGAGAAAATCCTCTAAAAATTCCATGATAACCCTTCTTTGGGGGTAACTTTTTGCACAGCTTGCTTTTATACATTGTAGAACGAAAAAAGTGTTAATTACTTGGGAAAGTTTGGTTGGGTATCGGACTTCTCTTCTCTATATTATTTGAAGAACGGCTCTTGAAATGTTTACTGTATGTATATATATTCCTTAACGTTACATTACATCGAAGAATTGCGGCAATTTTTACAGAGGCGATTTGGTTTGGGACAAGAGTTTGAGTCGAACTTTTAATATAAAAACTTTCGCTTAATTTCTTAATTATACACGAAGGTCGTGAATATTACTACATGGTGTGATTAAGGTTAAATTAACTTCCTTAATTGGCCATGAAAGTCTCAGAAGAGTTTTAAAATTTGTTTCTTTTTCCAAAAGTTTTCTGGTGGATCGTAAGATGTTATGTAAATTTTTGGTATTTTTTGATTAGATGGATGAATGTTTTTTTTTTTTTTTTTACAACAAATGTCATTTTGTTTAATATATTTGTGTGTGTGTGTGTCTTATCAATCGTTTGGATTTATACATAAAGGGTGTAAGTTGAGACTACAACTAAATTTTAAATAAATTGAGTATTCTATAGAAACTGAATTTTTAATTAGTACAATAAAGTGTTACGCGCTCTTTTAACACTTAAAACACCATCACTCTTTGTATATTAATTTATTGTTTCTTAATGTGTAACAGTGTCTTTTCCCCTTTTGTGTGTTAATGTTTCTCCACACCACATTCCTACATTCCTTCGCTCACTTCCTCCTTTTTCTTCTACTTTACTTTCTTCAATGCTTCTTTCTCTTTCTCTTCTCACATTCACTTTCTTCTTACTTAACTTCCTCTTTTTCTTCTGCTTCACTTTCTTCAACTTTTGCCATTTTTTTATACTTCTCACATTCACTTTCTTCTTACTTAACTTCCTCTTTTTCTTCTGCTCCACTTTCTTCAACTTTTGCCATTTTTTTATACTTCTTACTTACACTTTCTTCTTACTTAACTTCCTTCTTTTCTTCTATTTTTCCCTTGATCTCTCTTGGTTCCTTTGGCTTTGTCGGTCAAGTCAGACTGATCCCTTTCCTCTATTGTCTATTTTATCTTGTCATGTCTTCATTGTTCTCGCTCCCATGTATCCCAAATTGATTATTCCAGTGGCGTCTTGAAAGTGGGTATGAATGCATGTTTGTTTAATTAATTTGTTAAATTTATTATATGTTTATTTATTGTGCTCGCAGGTATAGTCTGTATATGTGCAAGGACATCAAGTGACACACATACCAATCGCTTCATGATGTGTTCTTGTTCATGCTCAATTAAAGTACACAATTTCTTAGAACAAAATTTATTAAATACATTTTGATAAATTACATATTCATATCTGGTGCCCCTGATGAAGACAAAAAAAAATGACCGTTAGTCTAATTTTTATTAAATTATTAAGCATTTAAGCATTCAATTCAAATGGATATCCCTATACCTATACAAACGAGTATATGCAAATATCTTTAATATACAACCTTGAGAACATTACTGCGTACCTCTAGGTATATTCAAGAGTCACCAATAAATAAGCAAATAATATAATTACAAATATAAAGTAATTTTTTTTTCTGAAATGGAAACCTTTTCGGTTTCCCTCTCAAAATAAATAAATAAAATCTGGAAATTTTATTTTGCGCCGGGTGGCATCGTGTCTCCACCATTCCACCCAAAATCCATTCAAAAAAAAAAAACAAAAAAACTGTTATGTCTAAAATATTCAATTTCAATAAAATGTACGGAGGATATCTTCTCGCAAGCAGCACCCAGCAAAAGCAGTCAGTTTTGATACAAAGTACACCTTATGTTTTACACCAGTTGTTCTCGTCGCAGATTTATTGTCCTTTTTCTATATGAAGCATATAGTAAAATAAAAAAAATAAAAAAAAAATAAAAAAAAAAAATGCCCCAAAAAAAGCACACACACACCCTTTGTAAAAGTATTCCATACTATGTATAATATACTGAAATATATATAAAATACTGAAAGAGAGATATTGAATAAAATCAGTAAATATTTGAATTTCCGGTATTGAGCAGTGAAACTATTCAACTGATTCCAAAATGTTATACATGAATGTGCTTTTGAGAGTACCCGAAGCTTTTATGGATGTTTTTGAAATTGGCTGTATTTGCATAAAATAATTTCAATAAAACATATTTTTGCCTTTAATAAGCCGGCACGGGAAAAATTTTGATTTGTAGATTTGTTTTTGTTTGCGCGCAATAATATTACATTAGCCCGAAGCCAATGGAAATAATAATAATACAATATTGGTGATTTATTGTGAAACAGGAAATTAATTAAACGTCCTATGACTATATATATATATATATTGTATATAGCATACAATATTTAAGGAAGTTTACCTTACAGATATTATATATATGTAGTTATGTATGTATGTATATAACTGTAACTGAATTATGTAGGTATTGTTTAGTATTTATTTGTTTTAAATCTTAATATAATATAATTAAGGAAATTTAGGCCAAGATAAATAAGTATTGTATTGAATGTACTATATTTGGGTAGATGTAGAAGGGAATGAGAAAATTTATATTAAAAAGCAAATTGAACAACAATGCAAAAATATTTTCAATATTTTTAATGATGTCCTGGCTCGCGGCTTATGTGCAATGCTTAGCCTAAGAAAATCTTTATAAAATGATGTATCTAAGATTTATGAAACATAAAAAAATTTTATTATTGGTGAAGAATTTTTTCGATTTAAGTTTAAAAATCGATAAAATTTTGGTAAAAACAAAAAATTTTTTGAATGGTTTTTTTTTTTAATCACATTATATTAAAAAAAAAACTAATTTCAAAAAAATCATAACTTTGAAAGCGCTAAACCAATTTTATTGTGTTCAAGCTTATTTTGGAGAGAAAAACAAAAGCTTTTTGGTAAAAATTAAATGAAATTAAGTTGTCGAATATTTTCACTGTTAAAAATTAAGTTAAAGTATAAAAAAGATTTTTTTTTTATATTTTCTTTAAATTTTTCTCATCGATCAAAATAAAACTTTGAATGGAATTAGTAGTCATTTTTAAGGTTTTTTTAAAGCTCTACCATTTTGTGGAAATTTTGTGAAAAGCTACTTGTGTTACAAAAAAAAAAAAAACTTGGACAGCTATAGCTCAATTATAAAATCTCACCTAGAGAATAGGCAAAATATTTTCTTCTTGTATTATCCTCCTCTAATATCATGTTTTCTATGGAAAACTTTTCAGAAATCATCCATATATACGCGATTATCTATATGGTTGAACCAAATTTCCCTGTTTCATCGGTGACATTTCGATTTAGCCATCGATGATCAGCTCCATTATATAATTTGAAGATATACAAAATGTCTGCATATAGAAAATTAATAAAAATTTAAATAAACAATGTGTTGGCCGAACAGGTGTCGATAAACACAATTCGGAACTATATTTTGTGATTTAGAATTTTGAATCCTATTTGTCAATTCAGTGAGTTCGGATTCCACTTCAAAAAGTAAGTCGGCGATGAACTAATAAATTACGTAGATATGTAATAATGTGCTTTAGGCAATGATCGCTCCTGAAATTACAAACAATATGATGATAATGATGATGATGATGATGATGATGATGATGATGTAAAATTGACTTTATATACATATATAACGAACATTGAACAAAGCTTCATACTCATTTTACCATAAACAAGAGGTTATGATATTTACATAATTTTTTTTTCCCTAAAATTGATTCCTATATACTACACTACCCTACTTGTACAATGTACAGTATACCTACCCTACTTCAAAGTTCCCACAGGATAGAACTTTTTATTTTATACGACAAAATTTCATGTAATCATTGCTTATCTGCTTACTCAAACAACGTTTTGTTTGGTCGTGAATATACTTCGCAGTTCCTGTCAGTGTAAACAAAATGTGGCCTAGTTTTTTATTTTTTTTTTTTTTGTATGTTTTTTTTTTTTTTTGATATGATTTATCCAATTTTTTGAAAACCCTCTCTATGGTGCGACGAGCGCACGTTTTTCCCAGTCATAGCCATATTGTTATACATTCATATAACTGGTATATATAATAGTTGTAGGTAGTGGCTGTTGAGTTTAATTAACTCAATTTAAATTCTCTAACATTCGCTATCACGCTTGTCTGGTCTTTGAAGCGTTTTTAGCGTATCCACTTTCATGGAAAACGATTGTGCCGGCAAACCACCAACCCTCTACCCTACATAAATATCTACAATGTAGTTATGCGATATAACATAATACGTGAAATGAATTCTGGTTTGGATTGATTAAGTGTTAAGTCAACTTTGTTTTTCTAGCAATTTTCTCAATTAAATGAATTCAATAGATAGAGCATTTGTTTTGAATTATGACTTTTGTGGCAATGTGAATTTCTATGCATATTAGCACATGAATGTAGTAATGAGTAAAAAAAAAATTCCAATAATTATCAATTAATTGCATAAACTGTCAAATGTCAAACTAATAACTAAAAACCATAATGTTTTTCCTTATTTTTCCTTCCTGCTTAAAATATAACATTTTTTGTTGTTGTGATATGTGAGTGGTGTTTTCTCCACGGTTCATCCATAAGAAGAAACACCCGAAGATCGCCCGAAACAGGACATTTTAACGTAATTTTGGATTTTTGAAGTTTCTTCGAAATTCTCATACAAACATTTTTGAGAATATTTTTTTTCGTTTTTTCTTCCACTAATTAATAAATATTTTGAAAAAATGATAATTTTGTATTATTTTTGTATTAAATAATAATTGTGGGTTAGTTGTTTTTTTTTTTTCAAAAAAAGATTTTTTCATAAATAACAATACGCCAGAGGAGGATTTTGTAGTTATTCTTGTGGCAACCTTTTTATTTGGAGTACCTACTTACAAAATATATTAATTAAACAAATTTCGCTTAAACGGACCGTTTCAAGTCATTATGGTGAACAATATTCGAGATAAATGTGCACAATCAGTCTGTAAAGTATCAACAACAGCACTGATTAATGATTAATTAATTTATAAATTTATGCCATGAATTCATAATCACAAAATATTATCAGAAAGGATTACTGTATTATAGTTTGTTTAATATTAAATATTCATATACATACATACATATACATAGATAGATACTATAACTATATGTATGGAAGTAGTGATTTAAAAAAAAAACTAAATATATACTGACATTTATTGGAAATCATAAATGCTGTCAACTAATTGGGCTGTATTCAAAGGTTGGCTAGAATTTTCATGACACAAATATACGATCATATACTACTGTATGGGTATCGACATACATACATATATACAAGCAATTACAGACATAATTAATTTCTTTGATAATTAATAAATCGGAAATGAAATAGTCGATAATTAGTGATATTATTTTAAACTAAATATTTGTCATGTTTGGTAGTGAAGGGTAGGTAAATTCGATTAAATGTGTTTGAATTGCATTTCAGCAACAAAGCAAAAATACCTAATGATAAAAAAAAACAAAAAAAAATAAAAAAATTATATCTAAACATAAATTTAAAACCAAATTATCTCAAATTACTTCTGAAATTTTTTTTTGTTTCTCTTTGAAAGTAAGATTTGAAACAAGACTCTAAGCATCCTATAGTCGGTCTAAATTGTCTCTTTTCAAAATTAGCGCTCCATAGCCAGACTTATGTGATGGTTTTATCTATCAATCTACATAATTCTATTATTGTTATTGACATTTTTAAAATATTTAACATCAAATTTGAAAATCGATCCGTAAATGTTCCGTATTATAGAGAATCAAAGGTTTTGTGAATGTCACTAGATCATCACTCAAGCTTTTACCTGAGCCTAAACGCAATTTTTTTTGTTTTTTGTTATTTCTTCCATACCATATCTGTCTTAAATTAAATAAGGAAACAAAAAGGTTATAAAACATTGAAAATATCGATTGTAATCACGCTCCATTGAATCGATCAAATTAAAATATACAAAAAATTGCATTAAGGGGGTGGGGGGCAAAGAAAAGCATCAATGAACATAATAATGAAACATCTTACTTTCAGCTTTATGCTTGATGCAATTTTCACATAAACAGCATGCCATAAAAAAAAGAAAAAAAAAACAAAACCGACTGCAATATAGAGATACGAAGTATACTGTAACGATAAATACAATAAATTGAATTTCTAGCAAATTAAAAATTAACATAAAACTACCGTGAAAATTAAATGAATTCATGTGGGATAATTACATTCCATCTACATTGCAATGAATATACTCACGGTCGCACGTTGCACCATTATCTGTATACCAAGAGAAGCAAAATGGGATAAATGGAAATGTCGCAATGCTCACGTACACGCCACTTAAATAGAAAAGTATAAATTGCAGTGCTAAACTATTTGTGGATCATGTTTTCGCTTAAATGTAATATAAAATGTTTGTAGCTCAATATTTCATTATATGTACAATGTACATATGTGTGTATTGTACGTAACAGACCTAGACACGGTTTGGACAGACTTTCATGATATTGTGGAGATAATGCTCTTTTTGAACATAAAATATACATAATATTATATAAAAATATATGTACATATCTGTACACAAGTATACATATTTGTTTTTCATCCAAAATGCCAGGAAATTGGTAAACATGACTTTAATTAGATCGCTGTCACGTACTTGTGTCATGTATTAATGGTTTATGTATAACCGGATATCTAACACGAATAGTATTGCGCATGTTCACCAATTTTTCATAAAACGTCCCTTTTTCGATATCGAAAAATTCAATTATACTGGAGTATAAATTTCCCCTTACAATATATGTACTTTGATTTCGTTCTCATCAGTACGCATGTGCTCGATCTTTCAAGATGGCTCAACAAAATGCTCAATAATGTGTCTATCTAAAAATTTGAATTTGTAGTATGGCACCCAATACCCCATTTAGTATGAATTTTGCCGGTTTATCAATCGGACGCAGAAACCATACGGTCATAACGAGGTCACGTTAGTTTAGTAACTGTGAAAGATTTAGGGATTTATTGTTGTTTTTGTTGTTGTTGTTGTTGTTGTTGTCGTTGTCGTTGTCGTTGTCGTTGTTGCTGTTGTTGTTGTTGTTGTTTTTTTGTTTTTTTTGTTTTTTGTTTTTGGAAAACTTTGACATCCATGAAATGTCATAACTTAATGATTAATTAGTGTCTCCCCTTAATTTATTCTATTCTACTCGTGTTGATGTAGATGATCAAATTAGTGTTAAGAGAAATTACTTTTGATGTGAAAAACTTGTGAATGAAATGTAGTAAGATATTTTTTAACATAAGTTAGCCGCTATATTAGATGAATTATCTTTATTCCTAATTGGAAAGGATACTTACGGATACTTAGATTCTATGCCAATATATCGAGGTAAAATTGGATATTTGGAATTTTATTTGTTAATATGAACATTTAGCAATTTATTTTTAAGATATGTAAATTATTATGTATTGAATCTATATACAATGGAATATTCTACATCTAATTCAATTAATAATATAGTTTTTCTATAAATATTATGACATTCCCACATAAGGAGAAGTCAATACGCATTAAATCGATTGATCTTATTGTCATAATTATTCTTACTGCCTCCAAATGATCTTATTGTTGTAATTTTGGTATTACACTATGGGAATGGGAACTTTATAATATTATTATAAACAAAACATAGATTAATACAATAGACGCCAAAAGCATTTGAATCAACAATCAATTTAAAATACCTAATTTATCAAAAAAGAGGGAGCCGAATCAAAATAAATTAAAATAACTTAAATCATTTTTTATTACGATTTTATAATAATCCAAGGTATCTTAATTATTGAATAATGTCAATTGTGAAATAATTAACACCTTTCTGAGGTAGACATTTCCAATTACTATAGGTAAATATTCATAAGACACTCTGTACATTACATACATTTATTCAGACCAGAGCCGCCTTTAGATAATTTAGCTACGGGAGAATTTTTTTTCTTTAAGGTCGATTTTCGCCTACTTACTTTTGATCGACTACGTAATTAGCTTTTTAGCTGCAATACATAAGAATTCAAAAAAAAAATTGTTAAAAATCTGAACTTTTCAGAATATATTTGGTCAAACTTCCAAAAGAATCCCGTGGGAAATAAAAAAACCTGCAGTCAAAAACGTTACTGTTAGTGATCGATAGAGATCGCTACTGACTTGGATAGAGAGGCAATAATTGTACGATTTGAAGTGCATAAATTACGCCTATGACCAAATGGGTAACATTGGTGTAAATAAAATGTGTATAAAGAACATATTCATTTAACTTCATTAAAAGATAAAAACCGTTCATCATTGCAACACATTGTTCTGGAACCACTGATGAAGAGAAAATGATTGTAGCATAAATAATTAATCATCCATTACATTATATTACGAAAAAAATCGAACTATTGATGGAACCCACCCTCATTCGTTTAAGTTTAGTTTTTATCCTACCAAAAATTGGCTGTCATCTCACGCCATGTTTTCTAAAGTGACTTGACTATTATCAGTGCTGCCAGGTTTACATATAATTCTACATTTTACATAATTAAGTACATGGACTATTATATAAGATTTTTAGAGTTTTCAAGTGGCTTGGAGCACTACGAAATGAGATTAAAAAAAATTAAAAACTTTAGAATAATCATTGAATCAGTAATTATAATAAATTTTACAACTTTGCCCATATCAGAATTTTCAATGTTTGTATAAGTTTTTCATTTCGGTCCGGAAAACAATTAGTATAGCAAACATTAGGGTGGTGTGGGGGACGCAATATTTTATATAAAAATGCAAAAAGTTTTCCTAAAACTATCTCGTGAATATAATTTTCAGACAAAAAATTTCAATATTTTTTTGTTATTTTGTGTCATTTTTGGTACGCTTTTCTCTATTCCAGGGAACTATATTTCCGGGTTATATTTCAGTTAGGAGTTGAAGCAACTATTAGTAGTTTTTGTGAATATTATTTTTGAAGCCATAGAACTCGTATGTAGATCTGTGACTACATGATGTCCATAAATTTATTTTAATTGATTTTTCTATCCACTTAAATAATGAGCATATTATTAGAATTGATTTAAAATTGATGAGCTTTTTAATTTTCTGAACGTACCTGAATTCTCAAAGTGTATCTGTGCTGCAATAAGTCCTTTGTCCTTCACATGTACCTTTACCGTTCAGTAATAAATAACATTAGTAGACACATTTCTAATTTTCTCATTGCCTTTTTGTTGTTGTTTTATATTCACCTTACATTAATGAATTTTTAATCTCAATTAAATCAACTGCTTACAAATGATTGTTTAAAAAACTCATCTTTACATAAGGTACAGGGGAGCAATTTTAAAACTCGGCCAGATGGTGATATAATCTGGTATTTCCACTCTAAACAACCTTAAGCGAATGTCAAGAAGTTTATTTTTATTTAAAGTAATTTTTAAGTACATACCAAAACATTGTTTGTCTACTCTTAATTACGGAAAACGACGATTTATTTTTATAGGAGAGATTTTTTTATTTTTGTTTTTTAAATTATAAAAAATGTGTTTATGATTATAATGATGAACATTTTTGAAATGCTATTACTAGGGATCGGATAAAAATCCCGGCCTTAACTATTCTGATATTATAAGTATGCTTCACCAAGCAACAATCGTGTGATTGTAATACATTTTTGCGTCCATCGAGTCTTATATTTTTTTTTTTACATCTGTCTGAAGGTGTATTGTGCTTGACAACTTAAGCTCAGAATAATGTTCGCAATACCATGCAAAAATAAAGGTTAAACTTAAAATGCTAACATCTTTTATAGTCAAAATGTCAATGATCTATTGCGACAAAAATTGACTTATTTTTAAAGATCCTAATTTTACTTTAGAAAAGAAATGTTCGACACGTACATATTTGAAGAAAATGTTCGAAAATTTGTACTCAACTCAACATAATTCTAATCTATATACAATTTAATAATGTTGCCAACATAAAATTGAGAAATACCATGTAAGTCGAACGTGTGAAGATGATTGTATACTTACATACATATACATACATTACATACAAGAAAATAACAAAAATGTGGCAATATAAATACCATTTTACCTGCTTTCAAATGTTTGTAGAACAAATATGGGTAACTTCCACTTCCTCTATTCTCTATCTCTCTTTTTCTATCTCTCTCCATATTATATGTATATATTTGCACAACTTTATGTTCTAGAGATCTATTTGTCTGAAAAGCTTTCTCCACTCGACCATCACGTTCTTCCAACCTTTTAGCACGGTTGCATAATATACAGACTAAATTGAATTTATCATTCATTGTTCATTCATGAGGGTTTGTCGTCAAAAAAAAAAAAAAAAAAAACTTTTACAAGAAGAAGAATATGTACCGTACCTACTTTTATATAGGAAAAACGTTATTCATAGAATAAGTTGCTTAAGGAAATATACCTAGAACATTTTAATTACTGTCAAAATATACAATTACTTAAAAGTATTTAATAAGTAATGTCATATATACTTATTATATATGTATGTATGTACGTACCAAGAAGAATATATTGTCTTGTTAAAGTTTCTTCAAATAGCTATTCATACGAAAAGTGCTTGCAAGCAATGCAAATTTAATTTAATTAATGAGTTTTAGTTTAAAATTTTCATATGTCTAATATGTAAGTACATTGAGAAATTACAAATTTTCAGTTTAGTCATATTTTTTTTATTTGTGTACAAAGTTTATAAGTTATTACTTTAAATATGAATTATACAACTTCAAATAAAGTTTTCTATATTAATTTAAAAAGCTTGCATATTTTTGGCAGATATAAATTCAAATTTCTTTTATATAGCAATTAGAGTTCCAGAATTCACGGACTTTTAGTCGTACTTAAAAAAATTTGTATTTACTTACGGTTATAAGTTTTCAGATTTCAACAAATCAAACAAAATGTTTATAACTGTAACTAAAATATCTATTTTAAATGGAGTTATGAAGATAAATGATATGAGAAAAATGATCAAACAATAAATTGTCAAAATGTTAAATATACCTCACTAGAATTAAAAAAAACATCAAGAAGGAAACTAAGTTTTTCGCATCTCAGATAGCATTTTTAGTAACATGTTTTTAGAATTTTTACTATTTTTTTTACATATATCACGTTGTTCTCACCTCGACTAAAAAAAAAAAATTATTTATTTGTATTTTCCTACACCTACATAAAATTGATTTTATAGTTGAATTATAAATTCTGGTCAAATAAATATATGTTTGCACAATAGAGAATATTTGTGCAATATAGGTTTTTAATCGAAAGTGGTTGTTAATGGGATGTTAATCAATTGGTGATTTGCTAAATTTGCCCATAACACTATTAGATGCCTGAATGAAAAATAAACATACATACATGTAATGTACATGTGCATGTACAAGTAGATATTATACATATGACTGTGTTGCTTTAGTAGCCACTCTATTCTGCAATATAATACCCTACGGTATTCCATAACACATATAATGTTCTTCAACACTACATCCAACTTGCTCTTAACTTGTTTCACACATTATTTGTGACTTTGAAACGATTTTGTGTTGTTTGTTTGGATTATTTTCGTCACTTTCATTATATTTGCAGATTTTGGTCGAAATGCTTAAAATTTGTCACGTTCTTTAAACAAAAAAAAACTTGACTAAATTTAAAAATAAAATAAAATCCAATAAATTTTTTTTTTTAAAAATGTTGAAAAAAAAATAAAAAAAAAAATATTTACACTAAAAAGTTTTTTTTGCGTATTAAAATAAAAAACAATTTTAAAAGTAAGAAATGTGTCAATAGTACTTTTGATACTAAAACTATCTCTAATAATTTTGAAAATCGGCTTAAAAATTACTGAAAAATCACAAATTTGGGGGGGAGTAGTTTTTGCCAAGCATATAGAAATCAAAATTGTTTTTACAACTAGTTCGAAAGGAAGGACATCAGCGAAAAATCGCCGAACTGCACTTTCTTTTTCCATACAAATTGACCCAGTACATTACATATAATATATATTGTAGCCCGTTTGTCGAACGTTCTTCTTGTTTTATAATGTTAACTAATTGCCTGTGGCTGTTGGCATCACGATCATAATTTGTTTTGAAAATTATCCATCCAGCCAGACAATTTACATAACAAATTTTTTTAATACAATGAATGCCAAAAAATTAGTAAATTTATTCTACATATCGTTTTATAAGTTTACAATAAAATTTACATTTAGACAACACTTTAAATAATAATGAAGCTCTTGACAGGTAGCGGAACTAGTTCATTGATTGGTTACGTATTTTCTTCACTATATTTGTATCTACATAAATAATGAAATGTCAAAATCAGCAACATTTTCAAAAATTTTGTTACATATGTTGGGTGATATGATGAAATATTTTACACATAAAATTTATATATGTGCCCGCACCTACCTATGTAAATATGTATGCCAACATACAAAAAAAAAAAAAAAAAAAAAAAAAATAGAAAAAACTGCAAACCAATTTTTTCCTTCAAATACTCTGCTTCATCAATCTGCATTTCAAATTTGTACAAAACGATATTAACTTTTCCAATATATTTTACTAGGATAAATACTTCAAACTAAAGTATACAGCCATAAATAATGGACTTTAACTGTTGGATCAGTTTGTAGAAATCGTACAGAACAGTTTTCTGGATATCGTTGTGCAAACTTTTGATTGGATTAAATGGATCAGGAAATATTTGAGAGATTCAAAGGTTTTTTTTTGTTTGTTGTTGTTGTTGTATGTATTTGTTTTTGGTGAATGTTTGAATGTTTGCAGTTCGACAATCGAACTTGTTAATAAAGTTTTATAAGTTTGGCATCAGAAAAGGATATTGATTTGCAAGTCATCAATTAGTTGTGATAATTTTTTAATATAGGTTACGATATGTCATTTAAATATTTTTCTGGAACAACCTCTCTTTATATATACATAGTTATCTGCTAACGTATATATATATATATGTATATCTTTTGACACAACCATTAAAAACAAATTTACAGAATGATATCTCACCTTGGATTAAATTTCGATTTCCACTTGACATCAAGTATCATCAATTCTTTGTCACATATATGAATTTTCCAAATTGAATGTGACAACCCATATTCTAACAAAAAAAAAAAAAAAAAAGCAAAAATAACGGGATAATTGACAGACAAACTTTTCTAAAATAGAATTTTTTTTTTTTTTATTAAATAAATTATTGAAATGTGGGTTCACATTTTTACCGCATCAAAAGAAAGTTTTTGACAACTCCTTCAAACGGGTTTTCCATTTGCATTGAATTATTTACTTTGTCCTGACGACGAGTCTTGCCTTTTTCGAAACGAACAAAAATCGTTTTATATATAAAAAAAAAAAAAAATGTGCCAATATCAATTTGGCAGTGTCAAAGTTTTAGCGTGTGATTTTTGTTCAATGTTTATGTATAATTCAATCCAATATTGATGGAATGCAAATAAGAAAAATATTTTATCAGCAAAAAAACATCACAGGAAATCATTCTAAACATGCAAATTGTGAAATTTATTGAATATTTATAGAGAGCTGTACTCGAGCTCCACATTATCCAAGAAATTGAATTGATTTGCATTTTTATTGAATAAAGTTATTCATGGCGTTCTTAAGTGACATGGTAAGAGAATAATAGCCTTATTTATGCACAGCTCCTATATTTTCTAATATCAATCTACTTATACACACACACACACACTTACTTACACACCTTACACCTCTATGCTGTACAATGTACTTGTCCATACATACGTAGAGGTATATTACGCCAAGGATATTAAAATAATTAATTATTCTTCAAGTATTTAATATGCGAAATATTACATTTTTGTTGGGTATCAAAATATGGACGGGCAAAAATGATGAAAGATCATCCCTTATTGGTGTTTATTAAGTAGTAAAAAAAAAAAAAAAAACAACACACATTTTACGGTGTGATACTCTGGGGCTCGTAAAAAAAGACCGAATATAATAAGTTTATGTACCTCTTCAAAAATTATCATAAAATAAAGAGATCCCATATTGTTCTCCCTCAATGGAGCCTTACGACAGGATATTAAAGAAAACACAATAAAATAAAACAACGTTTTTCCATAGTAACGCGCCCATAGAGCGGTTATTGCCGCACAAACACAATCACCGTCGACTTCAATTATGCCTAATCCTTTTTATATTCCACTTTCTTCCTGTTGCAGTTTTTTTTTTTTTTTTTTCTTCTTATTTTTATATTATCTACTTGACGGTGTTTTCATTACATTCACAGAAAACAGCAACAACAATAACACAATAACAACAACAAAATGCGATGAATAAGAAAATAAGAAGAAAAAAAAATGGAAAAAAAAACGGAAAACAATGTTTTCCTTATCGACAAATTAAATGTTTTGCTGTTGTTTACGTGCATGTCACTAGTAATAAAGTCATGAATAGTAGAAATAATGAAATAATTAACATTAAAGGAGAAATGCTCATTTTGCAGGTTAACAAAGTGCCGTTTTTATTGGTGACAAAAATTCGAGAAATGTGTGCTTAGGAAGAAAATAAAGGGTGAATAAGATTTTCGTTTAACAGACATTTAATTTTATTTCATTTTTGGGAGCTTTCCGTTTTTATCGAAAATTATATTAACACAAAACGGTTTGGTTTGATTTTATAATGTCTATAAGGTGGGGAGCAAAATTATAAGATGATTTTTTTTTATATAATAAGAACGCCTTGAATGAATGCTTATAAATATCTAGTAATTTATCAAATGATGGTCTACTTCGTCTACATGCTCCAGAGATACAAGTAGCTCAAATAGATTGTACTCTTTCCGTGTTTAACTCTTTCCGATCTTAAAGTTTCATAATAAAAAAAAAAATAAATCGCCGCCATTTTTAATTTATTTCTTGAATTATTACAACAACAACAAATCTGTTACCTCTTGTTGGACCACACCCTGTACAAAACATACCAGTCGCCATATTTAATTCAATGTATAGGAAAAATAATGACAAAGGCCTAATCTTAAGGGGGAGTACCACCTTTGACGTCTATTTTTTAAAGGTTTTTCATGATTTTTTTTTTCATACAAAAAATGATCAGAAACAAAATCGGTTTTCATAGGTTATTAATAAATTCTGTAGGTATAATCTGAATTTTTTTTTTTTTTTAATTCAAAAGTAGCGGCTTGTAGGTGGCGCCAAAGTAGACACCGCTCGAAGTGCAGCGTCAAT
>JANSTT010001297.1:0-34688 GCA_026745375.1 Platyura marginata
TTATCGTGGAATTTTCATGAAAATTGGTATGTAGGGGTTTTAAGGGATGGCCGATCGAATGGCAATATCAGTTTTTTGATATCGATGATTCTTGTAGATCTTTACCTGAAATACGATGATTCTTGTTGATCTTTAACTGAAATACATGCAAAACAAAAGAAGAATTTTTACGATTTTCCCATTTATTTGAATCAATTTTTTGGTTTTAATTACATTTTATTAACAAATTCTATAGTTTTTATAATTCCTGCACACCTACATACATACAGGACATTTTACAAGAAGAGGCTCCATCGGCCGCTTGTTGGCGCTCCAGCTTTTTTGTTTAATTTAGAGCCGGTGCCATTGGAAGAGAATATACTGGAAAAATAATTCCAAATTAATATTTTCGAAAATTTATTTAGTTGCAGAATATCGTGGACGTACCATTTTTTGTTTTGTTTAGTTGCTGAAATGGTACTGGCATTACTGGATTGTAAATTGGCAAGAGGTGGATTTGGTGTTGGTTTCCATATTCCATAGGTTTATGCCATTAGTGGAAAATCTGAAATATTTTTTTAAAAAAAGTATCTATTCAATAACAACAACAACAACAACAACGAAAATACCAATTATTTTATAACAATGACATTTATCTGTTAATGACATATAATATTGTTAATTAACTTACTTATACTTTGTATTTGTAATAACTAATTATAATCATTATTATAAATAATTTATAATTTTATTTATTTATTTATTTATTTTTTAAGTATGGAATTTTCACAACTACAATTTAATTGGCTATCATAATAATTACTCTAATAAAGTTAAAATTAACTTTTCTTCTTCTTCTTCTTTATCTCAATCTCATACAAATATTTTTATCAAATAATTTTTTTTTAATTTTCTGTGGTATTTTTTAATTATTTCTGTTATTATTATTATTATTATTTTGTTTACTTTATGTATGTATGTATTGTAGTTATTTGTATGTGTATGTATAATTAAATTTGCTTTGCAAATATATTTTTATAAAAATGTACAACAAAATTCTCAAAATATTTATAATATTTAGGAAGAATATACACTCCGTAATATCTTTGGCAATACTGGTAAAACGTAGTCATACTCGTAATCAATGAATATTAAAATAGATTTGGTAATAATTTTTTTTTTTGGATTTTTTTTTGTTATTTTTTTGTTTTTAGATTTTGTTTTATTAAAAAATTTGTTAAACTGACACAAGTCATGTGGTACGAAATACTTTCGATGAGATAAAATTCAATACAATTAGAAACTGTACTGTTTTAGTGTTGGACAATATTCTTGCACAAGCAAATTGAAAATACCACCTACTTATTTTGGGGGGTTATTTTTGTTTTTTTGCATTGCAAGACATTCGTCCGGTAAAGACGGTCGAAAATCGTTTAACGAATTTTCCATATAATCTACCTGAGATTGTGAGGAAATTGTCGGTGAATCTCTAAAGCCAAAATATTAACAACAAAAAAAATTGAAATTCTGTGCGAAAAACATGGGTATCCAGGAAGTATCAAGGAGAAACCATAAACCATTAAAAAAAATGTCAAGCTAAATGTCACGTCAAAGTTGTGACGATGACCGAAATTGTAGGTCAACAATTTTTTTTGTTTTTTTGAAGACTGTTTTTTAGGAGGTTTTTTGGTTTTTTTTTTTCAAAATCTTAAATAACTTTCCTATTTTTTTAAGCTGTAGATGAAGAAAATCGGTTCAGCTGATCGATCGCAACAATTATTTACACTCAAATTTGCTTCCACAACTACACGGAAATTTTTATGAAATTCACAATATGTAAAAGTAACAACAATGAAATCAGTTGATGACGTCACTTCTTGATCATATAGTCATGATTGAGTGATGTGTATGAATATTGCTATCTGTAGATGCACCCTGAATTGAACGGTCACTTGAATGTCACTTTTACTTTTATTTTATTTTATTTTGAACGTTGAAAATATTTGTTGGTTTTTTTTTATAAAATCCACAATATATAGGAGTGGCAACAATAAAATCAGTTGATGACTCCACTTCTTAATCATATTTTCACGGTTGTATAAATATTGCTATCCAATTGAACGGTCACTTGAATGTCACATTTATTTTTATTTAATTTTGTTTTCTTTTGAACGTTGAAAATATTTGTTGGTTTTTTTTAATGAAATTCACAATATGTAGGAGTGGCAACAATAAAATCAGTTGATGACGTCACTTCTTGATCATATGGCCACGATTGAGGGATGTGTATGAATATTGCTATCCAATTGAACGGTCACTTGAATGTCACTTTTATTTTTCTTTTATTTTTGATTTGAACGTGCCCAATTCCGAATTTTGACACTGCATGTCATTTGATCGTGCGATCGCAAGCGTTGACAGTAAGTAACGTCAATTTTTTTTTTTTTTTTTCAAAAATACCTCTGAAACTCTTACTATAATCCACATAATTTCCATAATTGGTGAAATATTTTAAGAAAAAAAGTAATTTCAGGTTAAGTAACATTTTATTTGCCATCTTTTTTGACTTATAAATTTTTTTCGGTTTTCTAAGAAAATATCAAGAAAATGATCATAGAAAATACAGCCCAATTTTTCGGTTGCATATTTTCTGATGATTTTCTCGATATTTTGTTAGAAAATCGAAAACGAAAAAAAAAATGTTAAGTCAAAAAAGATTTCACTTAAAATAGGATTATTACGAATAAATTTTTTGAAAAATTAGGGGGGGGGGAGTTAGGCGGATTATAGTTAGGAATTTTGAGAATTTCACTTTGCAAGGTTTTTTATATGAAAAATTCTTTAAAGTTTTTTTTTTTAAATCAACCCATTTCATCCTTAAGTGCTTAAATGTACCTAAATATTTTTAAAAAGGATAAAAAATAATTTATTACTAAATATTACTAAAGCAATTCTATATCAATATCACTAAATATTATCGATTCAGTTAATTTTTCTTTTTTGTTTTTTTTTTGTTTCTTTGACTTTGACTTTCAATATTTTTTTTTTAGCTTAATAGTTGACCTAGAAATCGATTAGAGTAATAAAATTATGACGATTTTAAATCTTAAAATTTCAATAGACGCTATTTCTTTAAGACTACACTCTTATTAATTATTTCAATAAATTACAATTTTTTTTTCTTTTTTTTTTTTTTTGGGTTTACTCTACTCAATAGAAACGTTTTAGAATTTCCTTGTGTGCTCTGCTATTTGATTACTAATAATTTCATAAATTGTATAGTACATTATAGGTAATAAATAGGTAATTTAATGTTCGCTCACTTAAACAGTGGCGGGACCATTTAAAAATAGAACAAAAGCAAAAAAAAAATCGTTAATCTTGTAATTCCGTAAACTACTAACTCGTCAAGACACATTTCTCATAAAGTCTTTTTTTACATGTTTTACAATATTTTAAAATATCACTACAATAAATGTGTTGCCAAGATCAAAATTTACAAATCTTTTTTTGGTTTTTTCTAATTTTTTTTTTTGTTTTTTATTTTTTTTTTTTTACTAAATTTTATGTTAAAGAGGACGGGTCCATCTAAAAAATGTCTCTATAGGTACATGTGAAATTTTGATGTGTGTGTTAATAATATTGGTCCTCTTAAAACAATTAAAAAATTCCTTATAATTATTAAAATCAATACCATTTGTCGTTCATTTTGATTTTTATCAAAATATCAAAAAATTGTCACCTTTTTGTTTGTGTGTGTGTGTGTGTAAATGGTGTGTATTGATCGATTAAGTCAGTGGTCATAAAAATAAATTAAAAAAAAAAAATCAGTCAAAAATCATATTTACTATTTGGCATTCAATGAGGCATCATTTTTTTATTCGTCTATACCTAGTGCTGCCAGCTAGCTAAACTTTAGCCATGTTTAATACACACAAAAAAAAGAAAAATTGATTATTATCCATTTAGATTCTAGAAGTTTGGCATTCTACTACTACTACTACTACTAAAAATTGAAATTACGTTGACCGAAAACCTAACAAAGTGTAGATTAAAACGATGATTGTCCAGTTAAACTGGAATATTTCGGTCTGGAACCAATGATGAAAAGAATTTTTAACGAAACATCGACGGGAGCAGTACTAAAGTCCAACTATTTACCTACTAACTTCGGTAATTCTCAAAGAAATCTCATCGCATTTAGAAGTAGAATCATTGCTTCGAATTGACATATGAGAAATTGAGCATCATCATCATCAAAATGATCAATTGTCAAAAGAATGTGAAAAATGCCTTAAAGATCCGACCCTTACATTGGAAAATTGACAGTGTGAAGATTTGTATCTCAATAATTTAACAGATCTCTTATTGAAAGTACCGGTATACCCTCCTACAACACGGTTTCACTCTAGGTTAGGTTAGGGGTTGCGGTGTTTTCATACCCACCCAGCATAGACCACTTACGGATTCATAGCTATCCCATATATTAATCGATTTCACTCTAACACGAACAGAAAATTGCGTAAATTCTCGTACAACACGGTAAACTATAGCACCGTTTCACTAAAACACGATAAAAAGAAAATTGCAAAAATGTACATACATACTTACTCTTAGTCTCCTATAACACGGTTTTGTACAACACGTAATTATGTTGGACCTTACCGACCGTGTTATACAGGTATCCCGTATTTAGAGAATGTTACTAGAACAGCTGATCCTGGTAGTACCTGGTACGTATACCAAATCAAAAATAAAGGGAATAAAATCAGTTTTCCTACGCATTTTCTCAAACAAAGCGTTGAACAATAAATGAAAAGTCTTCAAAATTAAATCCACTGACTTAACAATATCGAAAAATCACTTAATCATAATTAATCTCTTTGACTCTTTGACTTACGTAATTTATAAAATTCTTAATTTTTAGTGCATGCGCCATTTTAACACTTGGTAACACTTCACATTGCTCATATTGACAATAGAAACATCATTTCTAGTTTTCTTTACTATAAATATTCTTAAAAAATATTCTTGTTAAAAATGTCTTACGTAAAGTCTTACAAATTCTTAATCAAAAAATGTAATTCTAAAAAATGCCTCCTTAACATTAACTTTCACCATTTTCTGGTCCATAAACATTTACTTCAGGTGGGGGTGGCGGTGGTAGAGAGTCCATATTGTTGTTTTCTAATAATGTTATGTCATTTAAATATTTAATTTCCTCGGTCGATGGTGGAGCTGGAAAATTAATTAAACTATCGAATTGCTGTTCGCCATTATTTTCGTTATCACAATTTGCCATACTTTCGACACGTTTCTCCGTCGTTCCATCGTCCATTAATGTCGTTGTCCCGTTACCCAGTTGCCTTTGTTCCTCAATTAGTACCTCCTCTTTCAGCGGCTCTAATTTTACCGATGCATTTTGATCGGAATTTAATCGGGCCGATCGTCCATCGGCCGGATTCGAACTGCCCGGATCAATTGATTCCTGTTTGTAGATGGCCGCTGTTATAATTGGCTTGGAATCGGTTGGACTGGGAATTATGTGATTTTCTTTGATTTGACGTGGCGACGCCGATTGATAGCCGGGCGTATCGATGGTGTACTGTTGTTGGCTGCCATAGCAGTAATCTTTATTCGATCCGCATGACGATGAAATACTCAAATCGGATTGGGATAGTCCAGTATTGGCACTGCCACAAATCGGTCGCATTGAATCTTCACCATTTAATTTGGGCGATGACATTGAGACAGCTCCGTCTTCGTCGACCGTTAATAATTCATCGTCACTGATGCCATCCGGCGGTGGATGTACTTGAAATTCTTCATTATTCAATAGAGTCGCATCGTCTCTGGACGATATTTGTTTTTTATCACTTTTCGGTTCATTGTTCTGTGCTTTCGATTCATTTGAATTGTTCGATTTTTCTTTGTCCGTATTTATTGGACCATTACACAAACCGGAGCTATCCGCTCCGCGAGCTACTTCCACAACGAATACGCCATCCTTTTCGGATGGCGAATAGTGCATTTTAGTTTCACGTGCATCTCGAGCCATATCCTATAATAGTGAGAGAGATTTGATCAATTTATTATTGTAGTCATTCCATTTGATTGAAAACAAAAATGGTGGGGTCAGTTTTTAAATGAATGAAATTGTCCTTGTTACAGGGGTAATTCCGAAGCTCCTCCTGATTTTTTTTATATAGAGTGCCCGAAAATCTTTAGGTTTCGATAGATAGGCCCATTAGTTTGTCAATTTTTGTGAATTTTTGTGGAAATGCAGCACTTGAGGGATTCTTTTTACGGAAACTTTACAAATTCTCACTATTTCACTGTTCTAGGACAAAATCCCCTCTGATAATTTTCTTTAAAGTGGACAAAATCCCCCCCGGGGACAAAATTTTTTCGGGACAAAGAGAAAAACACTTCATGTTGAGAGATTTTTTTGTATTCATAGTTTTTTCGAAATTTTGTAATTTTTAGTTGGAGAAAACATCGAAAAAATCCATTTTTACAAAAAAATGTGTAAAGGGGAAAAGGACCGGGGGATTTTGCCTATTTTCAAAACACTTAATACACTTTTAAAAAATTTATTAATTTATCTCAACTCATTCTTGAGTTATTGTGTTATCGAGTGAGCACAATTTTAGAGCTAATTATAGAGATAATATGAAAACCAATACTTCTCCTTCATATTTCATATGTGTAGGTACGCAGGAGGAAAATATTTTTACTTGAATTTTCACAAACTACAATTTTTTTTTTTATTAACAACCCTGGGTGTTAAAATAACACTTTTTTTCGAATTTGTTACATTTGTTACAAAATGTTGGTGTAATGTAACAAATGTAACAAATGTAGTAAACTAATACGATTCCGTTCAAGATACATGAAAAAACTCCATCACAAGACATATTTAGAATTTTTCCAAAATATTTCAGAATGTCGAATGTCAAATGTCAAATAGGTAACAAATTTAGTAACAAATATGATACATGTGGTAAATGTAACCTGATTTTCGTCATGTAACATTTAGATTTGTTACAAGTAATAAATTAGCTATTTTATCGATTATTTGTTACTTTATCAACTCTGCTAGCACCATCTCACTCCACTCTATATCTACACCAGACCCTTCCTCATAATTGATGACTACACTTCGACAAAATTAAAATATTCCACACATTCTACACAAAAACCAAACTCCATTCCACCCATATAAAACTTACATTTCGTTCCTCTGTTTCAACAATTAAATGATTGTTTTTCAAAGTCATTGTAATTACTGATCCATTTGCCCCCGAGTGATTTGTTTTATTTGCCGCCGTTGTAGCTGCATCAAACTTTGATACAATCTCTGTACTGGATTCCAATGTATCACTGCTGCGGTTAATTGCAAATCCCGATTCAGTTGATTTTAGCTGAAAAAAAAAACAAAATAAATAAAATAATTCCAATTGCATTAATGTAATTTATTTCGTTTTATGCTCAAATACATAAAAGTTGCAGATTTATGTAGTTGTTTTTCGGGTTGCGTAACAAAAGAAAAGTTTTTCAATTAAATTGTGCTAGTAAAGTGTCCATTGTGTGCTGTTTGAATAAACATTTATTTCATTTCTCAGAGAGATAAAAAAAGAGAGAGACAGATAGAGAGCATTTATTTAAAAAATATGTTTCTAAAGTGGTGCAAAATATTTGTTGAGCGAGACACCCTTAAATAAGAAAATATTTTGCTTTTTAAAGAAACAAATTGATGAAAACAAACCACCAAGCACCCCAACAAAAGTTTTGAGAATTGTTTGGAACATTTTGACCTAGCCATTCTGGAAATTAAAAGAATATTTTGGGCTAAAAAAAAAGAAAATGTTTCTCTTGGGAGATCAAGTAGATAAGGAACTTTAGGGTTTCCTTTTTTTTTTAAATAAATGAATTACAATCCGTCATTCAACGAATTGACTAGAAAACGTAATTTCATTTTTTGTTCGGAATTTCAGATGCGTATCTGGCATTCTATAGTAAATGTGATTATAGAAATTACTTTGAAATGTTCACAAAACTTAATAATTATTGTTTCTTAGATCAAATTTATGGAATTCGGGAGAAAAAAAAAATTTAAGATCCAATTTTCCCAAATTTTGCCTTACATATCCCTTAGATTTTCGATGAAAGATCCTTAAAAAATCATATCTTCTAAACTATTGGACCATTGTTTGGGGAACTAATTTTTGCCTGTTATCTGCTTCGAATATCTGTCAGAAAAAAAATATTTGGCTAACCAATCCATCGATATGATGAGACATTTAAATGAAAATACTGTTTCGAAAACATCATATCAGTAAAAGATTTTTTAAAAATCGGGGGATGAGAGTTTAGCTTTGAGCCTACCCGCAAATTAAAGCTGAGGAATGTCCAAATCCAGCTATGTATAATTGTTTTTGTCTATCTTATCGTTTAGTATTTATTTTGGATTTTTCAAAATTAAATTTAATTTTTTTTTGTTCGAAGTTTAAGCCATTTTATGACGTTCCATAGTAAATGTGTGGAAATACTGGAAAAAACCTATACAAAACACTTGAAATGTTCACAAATTAATTAAAAACGTTCAGATTATTAATTTTAAGATTAAAAAATTTCATTTAGATTTTTCCCATTTTTCCATACATTTTCTTTAGATTTTCAATAGAAATTCATTTAGAAAAAAAAAACTTATTAAGCTACATTATTGGGAAATTAATCCTCATATAATGGAGTTGGTTTCAGTTTTACTATACAGAGGATTCAAAATATTATAATGACCATCAGTGGCGTATTCTTCTTGAATGCGATGCATGCAATGCATGCGTTCCTCTTATTTGAAAAATGTCGCTTAAACTTATGTTTAATTTCATTTTAATACATTTGAATACATAAGGCTTACTAATGAATAATTTTCAATGAAACTAATATCAAATATTTAATAATATGTACATTGTACGTAATACGTAATATTTATAACTAGGATTAAAAATCGTCAAATTAAACGCATTTACAACAACAACATTCAATATTAAAACCTTCAAGGTATTCGACTTACATTTTCGCATTCTTTTTTTCTTTCAACATTCGTTTTCATGACCATTTGTAACGTCATAACATAATAAAATGGATGTCACTGTGTAGGAGATCGAATGTTTGAAATCATTACAGTGTACACAGGGTACGTACGATCGACCAATTATTATTTACAAATAATGTGGTTCATTGGTCTATACAGAAAAAAAACCAAAAAAAAAAAAAAATCAGAAGGACCAAAATTACTTTTATGTTTTATATACAGTGCGCGACAATGCTATAGCCTCACCTATTTTTATGGGAATTTCCTATTACATACGTTTCTATCCTTTTTGGATATCCTTATAGTATTTTTGTTTGTGATCAATTTACACATTTTTTACCTAGACTAGTGCACTTAATTCGTTTTATCTTTATCCTTATTGGCAAATGTAGAAAAAATCGGTATTTTTACTGCGACAATGCTATAGCCTCACTTACAGGATATTTGAATGTATGGTAACAACTCAGTCAATTCAAAAATACTCAAGGATATCCAACTCAAAAATACTATAAGGTTATCCAAAAAGGATAGAAACGTAATAGGAAATTCTCACAAAAATAGGTGAGGCTATAGCATTGTCGCGCACTGTACATGTATCTATGTATAATACCGTTCAGAGTATGTATGTATGTATTAGAGTGAAAAACCCAAATTATATATTTTTATTATAAGTATATAAAAATAAATAAATTGATAGCTATAAAAATGGTAATAAAGTCTAGAAATTAGATATAGTTCAACAATAAAGATAAAAATAAAAATAAAAAGAAATCACTTTAACCAGAAATTAGTTCACGTTTTTTTTTTTGGTACTAACCAACCCCCCTAACCCCCACCCAAAGATTCACTCAACTATATAATATTCAGCAAATTGAGGTTTTACCAATAGCCAGGAAAATGGGGGTTGGTTTTTTTTTTCTTTTCCATTCCTTTCCTTTCCTTTCCAGTTCAAGTTTCGATAACTCGTTCGTTTCCCTTTTATGTTATTCAACCAGCGATTTATGCATGGAAATTAAAACAAATAAATAGAATTCCATAGGAAAAGCGGAAAAGCTCTCCATATATAGATATAATTGATGTGAATTATATCTACTCCATTCTGATGATGGTGTTTCGTTTGATATCGATTTCAGTAAATATAGATTTAGGTAACCAAATAGATATAGATGTATCTATATATGTGATATGGGGATGGTGTTACATTGCGGTAAGCGTTTGGCATTTACAGGGCGTCACAGTGAACATCGTACCAAAGTATTTTATGGTAATATTGACACATTGCGAACTAATATTTCTGTTTAAATGATAAGATGAAGGCACATAAAAAACCATTTAACATTAAAGAAATGAATTTATTTGGTGATTCTTCCATAGAAACGAGAAAAAACTCAAGAAAATGGGAAACCATCCCTGGTCAACAACACGCGAAGAAATTCATAAATTCACATTCACAACAAAGAGCTGACAAGCTGCTTAGGATTCATAAAAAAAGGCTCAGAATTTACACTGAACCATTTATAGGGGTCACTGCCAATTGAGATATCATCCCCACAAAATTGGCAGAACACCTGACCCTTTATGCAGCTTCTCGAAGAAGACGAAACAGCGGAACACATACTCTGCGATTGTCCGGCCTTGGCCCATAAGAGGCTTCGCCACTTAGGAGACTACATTCTGGTTCCAAACGGTGCTACACTTCATTAACAACACCTCGCTAATAGAGGACATTTAAATATCAGTAGGGGCATCTACAATAGATCTTTTAGGTCTCAATGGTGAAGGGTCAACAGCCCTACAGCCCTCCCCCCAACCTAACCTAACCTAACATAATACATTTATCTCAATTGACATGAGGTCGTCATTTTTTGTGGAGAAATGCAGCAACTGAGGTGTTCTTTTTATGCAAAACCTTACAAATGTTCACTATTTTAATTTTGTTTTTAAGTGTGCAATTTTTTTTTTTTTTATGAAAAGAAAAATTCAGCAACATCCCAGATTGAGCAGCCCGAAAATTGGCAAAAACGTGTTATGTCCAGAGACAGTAATATTGCGGAATTTTGGATAAATTGATTGAGTAGCCCGTGAAAAGTTCTTCATCAGCGTGAAAAAAATAAAAAAGTCCAAATAGAATTTAGTAAAACAGATTTGAATAATAAAGATTATGATTACTTTCGTCAGGTGAATGAAATTTTAATGTTTTTGAATCAAATGGAAGATCCACAATTTAAAATACTTGGGACGATTTTCACTGTGACTCACTGTACTTATATATATAATATACATATTTGAAGATATTAACAACATTTTGAATTATAAATTATAGGTTTTGGTGTAAATATCATAAACCTATTACCATAGTGACGTTTAATTATTTGTACATACTTCTCGATATTGGTACCGAAATAGAATGATAGATTTTCGTATATTATTTGTAATTGGGCTAGGTATCCATATCTATTTTGATTGGTATTTAATCAGATTTATTTTTATTATACCTACCACGATTCTCATTAATAAAAATGTTGGATTGACAGTAAATATGTATATACAATAATGGTAAGGTGTAGGGCTAGGTATATGTGATGAGATATGGCGTGCAAAAAAAAAATGGAATTGAACAACCTTAAAGGTGAAAGTCTAATCTTAGCTTAATATACTGTAAGAATTTTTTTTTTTTTTTTGTATAGGGAAGTGAAACTAAAATTATTCCTGAGTCTGCAGATCGACGGAAATTCGTAAAATTTTTTTGCTGTCAAATTCCTGTCTTTTTGTACCCGCGTAATTGTAGTGATAAAAAAAAAAATTTTAAATATCCCCTCTCTAAATTGATAATTATTTTCTTATAAATAAAATTTGAGCATATTCAGCTAAAAAAAAAAATTATTATTATTGCAAACACCCCCGCCCCTCTTCCATACTCAACATGAAAATCTAACACTAATTTGAAATTGTCTTCTGCGCACACTCAAAATCCAAAGCTTTTCGGATTTGTTTCTGCTAACCGAAACCAAATATTTGTGATTATTTTTTATATGAAGATTTGTCCAATCATATTTGGGTGGATGTCTTTGGATATCGTGTCCCATAGGAGAAAAAAATCAATCAATCAATCAAAATGGCAACGTTTACGGTACAAATATCTTATCGACAGAAGGTTGGTCAAATAGCAAAAAAGTATTGTTCCAGACATCTATAGAGCATTTAATTCTAAACAACTAAACATTTTTTTAAATTTTGATAGAAAATAAAGAAATTTGTCTAATATCGAAAAAAAAGCCTCCAAAAAAAATTTCTTGATTTTCTTAAGATTTTCCAACAGCATTTAATGGGACTTTTCCAAAGGACAGACGGAACATTTTCTGAAAAACTGCTCTTTCTAACAATTTTTTTTAATTTCTTAAGGGACTACAAATAGTAGGGTAGTCAATACAAAAAAAAGGGATGAACTAAGTATAATAAGTACAAGTTATAAGACACCCTAAGCGAAAAAGCTAACAATGGGATCCCATGCAAGGGGAATGAGTTAGATTTTAGACTTATGTTGTTCCTAGACAATTTTAAATAAATTTTTTTTTTCGTATTTCTTAGCTTTTGAGACTGATAATTAAAATCGATTGTTAGAAGACTGCTAAAAACATAACCAGGAACGGTTGAGCATTTACTATGTAACCGCCCAGGAGAAGAGACAAAAGACGCTAAGAAGTCATTTGGTGAACTTGTCGGAAATCCGTGATGCACCATGGTCAACTAGCAAAAGTTTCATTGATTTTCTGGAATGGTAGCCAAGGGGCAAGTCACTACGCGAGGAATGTCTAATGGACCCATCGGAGGCATAGGGATTAAAAGGGATTAATAGCGATTAAAAATATAAATCAGTAAGGAATTTTTAAATTACGGTTAACCCTCCTATAACACGATAGAATAGGTTCCAACATAATTACGTGTTGTAGGAGACTTGTAAGAGCAAGTGCATAGATTTTCGCAATTTTCTAATTGTGTTAAAGTGAAGCAGTGACGCCATGTTTAGTTTACCGTGTTATACGAGAATTTCTGAAATTTTCTTTTCGTGTTAGAGTGGAACCGTGTTGTAGAAGACTAAGTATATGCATTTTAGTAATTTTCTTATCGTTTTAGAGTGAAACCGTGCTATAGTTTACCGTGTTATACGAGAATTTTTGCAATTTTCTTTTCGTGTTAGAGTGAAACCGTGTTGTAGGATACCGTATTGTAGGAGAGATACCTGTATATAAAATCACCATATTAGGTATAGGTATATGCAGGTCTAAATCAACACAAATAGGGCGCCTGAAAGGGTTAATATTATGAAAAAAGAACCCACTAGACCCATGTCCGGAAAATAAACCGTTGCCTAAGTTTTAGTAATTTTTAAAATTTTTGCCTAAATAAATCTCGACCGATTTACCTAATTTCGTGGTTAGAGGTTGGCCAAGCTACAAAAAATAGGTCGATTTTTTTTTATGGAATTCATAGCACACTACACTACTGTGGGTTAAAGATAAAATTTTTTTCCAAAATCCAAAAGTTGCTGAAAACATGGACAATTGGACAAGTATTCATTTTTCGGTCATGGGTCTAGTGGAATATGATCGATAAACGTCCTATGCATTTGAACACTATACCAAAATGAATCACCCTGTTTATAGCAAATTAGGAAATTACTTGATCCATCTTGCACTCATATATATGGACAATAATAGTGGCTAGGAGTAAATTAATTATTTTACTATCAAATTACTTCTAATATTTTATTATTTAGCTAAATTCGAAAATGAATTTTTCCTGCCCATGATACAGCGAAAAATTATACAAAAACGCCTTATCATTTCGGATTCCTTTTTTTTTCTTCTTTCTTTTATTATACACACAAATGTCTAACGACTTCAAACTTGATTTGGTATAGAATTGGTCTTTAATGAATTCACAAGAGCAACAAATAAGCCATTTAGACATAAATAATTTACCAAAAAAAAAAAAGCGAGGAGGACAAATAATTTTTTGTTTGTTTTGTTTTAATTCTCGAATTTTTGTTTATCTAAATTTAAGTCGACTGTCGTCTATAAAGTCCAAATACTAAAGAAAGAAAAAAAAGAAGACATTGGGACTATTTATCATGTTGTTGTATATTAGGCATGTAGAGGTACATCCAAATATATTGTAGACATTTTTACATTAAAGGTAAGATATATATATATATCTATATTTATATACAAACATACACAAAAAAAGAATGCAAAACAAATTCTCTAGACTTGGTTCGGGGCAGACATTATTTTAATGGTTATATCTTGTAGATTCCTTTATCTAAGATCAAGTTTCAAGTTTTATATTGCATAGTTATGTACTACCAAATGCATTTCAAAAAATTTAATGTTCCCCGGCCCTGTATCTCTATCTCTTTCTCTTTCTCTATACGCAATATATATGTATATATTAATTCAGAGCTGATGATCGTATAGAGATAGACTATAGACCACCATCGCCATATCATACTCGTCCCATGTATGTAGGTATATGTGAGCATGTATATGTGGTATAGACCATAATGAAAAGACCGATTGTATTTAGATTGAATTTTATACAATTTTTGGGCAATGCCCTCATATATGCCCGACTATTGTTGTATTTGTAAAGTTTTTCTGTACGTATTTCTATACTGTACAATTCTGGCTAATAAAAATATATTTTGCCCATCAGGATCCACGAATTGCGAATTGTTTTTAAGACCCATGAAATGGCAACGAACCATAGACTTGATGATTTGTTTTATTTTTTGTTGTATTTCAAGTGCAAGTGCACAATGTTTGCCGTATTCGTTTTATTTCGAATTTAATTTTGGGCGCATTGATTTTGCTATCAATTTGTTTTTGGTGTTGATTTTGATACTAAACAAGTTTGTTGTTGCGTCAATGAGCAATCCAATCTTTTGAGACCAATTGGTAACTTTTTTTTTAAGCAATATTGCTTGAGACTTTCATGCATTAAATATTCTCGTCGTTATACGCACGGCAAAAAAAAAATATGAGTTAAGATCATCGACATTCGATAACCAAAACGGATCGGTAATAAAAAACAAAAAATACCAAAAGTGGTCCGACAATAGAGCCCTGTGGAACACCGCATTATACGAAATTCTAATAATTCATTATTCGAAAGAAAAATCGAATTCGATAACAAAAACGAATCGGTAATTTAAGAAAAAAACCAATAGTGGTCCGACAATAGAGTCCTGTGGAACACCGCTTTATACGACATTCTTATACAATATTCTTATATGTACGCCTGTAAGTATATTCAGGTTGATAGAAGTGCAAACAACTTTACATTATATTCACTTACTCAACGACCTGAGGAAAATGTTAATTTCTTTTTGTACGAAATATGTTTTCAATTTTCCATTTTCATTTAATTAAAATCTCATAAACTTTGTAGCATAAAATTAAAATGAGAAAATATTATCTGTGCTGCAATTTGAATGCAATTATTCGGTCTACAAATTTTTTTTGTTTCATTTCCGGTAACTTTTAGCTACAATAGAGGAAATTTTTCTTTTATTTAATTTGTTATTATTTTTCTATGATTTTTTGTTTTTTTTTGTTTCATTTTTCATATAAGTTTGTCAAACAATAAAAATAGAATCTTCAAGTATATCTGAAACAAATTGCATTATGTTTTGAAAAATTGCAATTAAATGTCACAAGGGATTTGATTTAAGAAACATCGAAAATATATATTGACGTTATTCCAGTTACTATAATGGAAACGATGGGAGGCACTCAATCTCCAAAAATAAATTATAATAAATAAAATTAAAATTGATATTTCTTATAAGAATAGTGGACGGCACCGGACCCGTCCACCTGACTGACGTAAATATTTTTTTTATAAGTACCAAAACAAACAAATAAACAAACAAACAAAGAAAAAAAAAACCTTAAAACCTAACCATCCAACCGAAAACCTTTTCGAGTAATTTCTTGTTGAAATACAAACTGAAAATAATGTTGGGTCTGGAGAGTTTTCCTAGATATTATGTAGAAAAGAAAACTTTTATTTGATTGACCCATACCGCTTTGTATTCTGAATATCCCCACTTATATTATATAAACATCCTGAAACTACTCTCTCTCTCTCTCTAGACATTTGTTTGTTACTTTGTGCCCAACCAAATATAATTTACCCAACAGTAGTTTCCCGTACTTTGGGCAATCCATTAGTTTTGGGGTATACGTATACAAAACACTACAGTATAACACACACACATACACACACATAACATAAAGAGGTTCGCTTCCGTTTAAATGTAGAAATATAACAAAAGTCTCTTTTGACTTGGCAAAATGAAGTGCGGGAAGGGGGGGTGGGGGTTGATGGAGGAACATATTAATTTTGATGTTTCAGAAAGGACATTTTTCGTAAATTTCACCAGGGAATTGTAGTTTCTTGATGTTTATGCATTATTAAGGTGGCAATGACGTCTCTTATAAATGAATATTGTACAACAACCACAAGGACAATTTCTAACGAAGAAGACGAGCTGAGTGATTTTCTTGAAATAATTATTATATAACTTATGTGGTAGGGTAGGTAGAGAGGTTGGCATTCATAATTACTATAAGACTTTGTATGTATTTTGTCTTAAAGCTGTTCTAGATGTAATTGAAGCAAATTTAAATGGAACTGATCATCCATTAGTTTTAAAGTCATTTAGAGTGGGAGCAATATCTACAGTTTCTCAAGAGAAATCTCAAAATCTATGACTTCCTGTGATGACTAAGTACGTAGTTTGGTAGAAAAAGATTCAATCTAGATTTTCACTTTTATTTATATATAATTGTGATACTCACGTCCACTACTTACATGATCTTGATCATGATAAAAAAAAAGGATTAAGAAGGATCCGAAATTTTATAATTTTTTTTTTTTGGTGCGCTCTCCGTAAATTTCTCACACTACAATTTAACTTAATCACTTGTTTTATTTTATTGGCTTAAAAATTCTAATAAAAAAATTCACGTACGCTGCTAGTAAAACGAGAAGTCACCTGCTTTTCGTTTGATCGCAGCCTTCCAAATTGATCTTCAAATGACTCTCGTAGTCTTTTCCAAACAGACTTTTTGGAAGTTGATGATAGGGACACTAGCGACAAAATTTAGGACGGTGAGAAATAGGAAAATTCATTAAATTTTAATTAAAAATGACCATTACAATTCAATAATAAGTAAAACAACTACATGTAATGGCCGTGGAGGTCGCTACAATGCTACAGTTGATGGGAGCTACATACAAATATCACAAAATTGGCAATTCCGAACTATGTATGGTGAAAATTCTGATTAGCCAATGGAAACACTGATGTTTACGAAAAGAGTGGCAAGGCTAAAATGACCGAAAACTGTTTTATATGATCTGTGCGGAGATTTAAGTACAAATGTGCATGGTCCGGATGACGTTTAACGAATGAACACTATACAGAGAAATAAAATGGACGTTCTACGGTTCGTTAACAGTGTTGCCAAGTCTAAAAATTGATTTATTATCAAATTAGTAAGAATTGGGTTCAAATTTGGTGATATGGCAACACTAGCTTTAAATCACATCCATAGACTATGTCATATTTAGACGCTTGAAACTATTAGCTGCGATTGAATTAAGACCACCTAATTGAATTAAGAGTAATTGAATTAAAACAATTATCATCTGAATAGAAAATCATTGAAATCATTACGTAAAAGCTTTTAATTAAGAAATCAGTACTGTATCATATCTTAAAACAATCAGCATTTCCAATTATGTTCACAGTTCATATATTATTGAAATTATTCCCCATCCATATTTGCATATGTAAAGGTATAGGTTTGGGTACACAAAATTACAATTAAATGACATATACATACAATGTACGTATAAATATACACTGATCCCACTTCAGAAAATATTCACATAAAATATTTTCGCATTTCCGATTCAGGTCTCATCCATCATTTCTATAATTGAACCGAAAATATAATACGATTTGTGCGGTATATTTCTGACATTTGAATAATCCATGATTTAACAATTCCCACTGGACCATCCATATATGTATACATATACACACATGTACTACACATATACATACACGATGTCCATTTTAGCAAAACAAAATATGGAAAGAAAAAAAAAATGTTAGCTACATGTCAAATTTAACTTTGAATGTACAAAAAACGATAAATATATGGACATTTTGTACATGGTCGGTATACAGATTACACATACATACATACATAATCAACATTTTAATTTCGGTTCAGCCACAAATTATATTAATAAAGTTCCTAAACTCTACAAAAAGGTACGACATGTCAAAAATTCATTTTAATTTTACATTATTTCTACAAAATACATTACATCCAATATTATGGTTATGTTGTGTAGGGGAAATAGGTATAAAATGGACAACTTGGGTAAAAAAAGGGACCACCCTAAATATTTCTCTATGTACCGATTTTTTGATCTAATTTTTCGGTGTTGTTATTCTATCAAAAAGACCAATCGGGCCATAAATAGTAAGGGCGCTAAAAGGTCACCTTAGGTGGACATAATAATTAAAATGACTATATCTCCGAAACTAAGAAACTACTAGATGTGATATTTTACTACCAGATACTACTTGTAGTCTACTTTTGGCAAAATTTGGTTTTAATGGGACCATAAATAGTAAGGGCGCTATAAGGTCACCTCAACTGGACTATATCTCCGAAACTAAGAAACTACTAGATGTAATATTTTACTACTAGATACTACTTGATGACTACTAACTTTTGGCAAAATTTGGTTTCAATCGGGTCAATAAATAGGATTCTATAAGGTCACCACAGTCAGACATAATAATTAAAATGACCATATCTCCGAAACTAGGAAACTACCTACTAGATGAAATATTTTACTACTAGATGAGTACTTAATCCCTGCAACAAAATTGGTTGCGATCGTAGATGGTGTTCGGCTGACGGAAGGTCACCTCAGCCGAACATCCATCTCTCTGAAACTGAGGAACTACTAGATGACTACTAATTCCCGGTCAAGTTTTATTTCGATCGGGCATATTTGTCCGACTGAGGTGACCATTGACCAATCAATAATATTTTTGTAAGCTCAATTGCATTTCTGGCTTCTACGTCAGAAGTCTAGATCTAGAGATGAGATTATTTAAGATTTCGTAACTTTGAAGCTCCCATTGGAATTGGAATTTATACAAAGACAGTTTCTACAGTTTGATCCCTAATAGATGGTTCATTTTACCAAACAGTCGGAGCAAAAATGGACTTTTGCAAGGATTTAGGAAAATTAAGTAAAAATTTTCATTTTGATATTAAGATTAAGATTAGTTTCCGTGGGTGGGATACAATTTGACGCTTAAATCCATACTTAATCATATTTAAAGGTTTTTTGATTTGTATATAAGCAGAACTCGCTTAAGTGGTTCGTTTTCACCCAATCTCCCCTACTATACTAATACCATACATATAGATACGTAAAATAAATTTTAATATTTTAATATTATACCTCAAACATCCCTTCCACACTTCACTTTCATCATATATGTATGTCTGTATGCCTATGTCTTATAATACCAAATGAATATATGACTCCCATTTCCCATGTGCTGATTAATTAAAATGGGTGGGTGTATTTGACTTCCACCAGTACATACTAATTAAATACACGAAATTTTCACTTGTAAAATGCTAGTAAATCGAAATCGAGTTTTAGTACATAATCTGCGAGAAAATTCAAACAACTTAAAAGATAGATGTTTACAGCTTTATGACACTGTAGTAGTAGATTAGATTTTCTATATACAAGCACACCAGTGACGTCGCGTAAAAATTTGTGATAGGGATTTAAAAGTAAAATATGAGTAGGTTATCCGTTAACCCACACAAAATACAAATATTTACCACGCGCACAAACTCCTTACCAAACAAACAATTTCATATATTCAACATTCAACGCAATGATTTAACCAATGGAATTGAATCTATCGAAGTAAAATCTCTCCTATACGCATTTATAGAAATTCTATTATCTCTTTTGCTCTTTTGCTCTTTTGCTGAAAACATGTATATAGGAATACTCAATTTAAAAATTGAATCTTTCGTATAACTTAGCACATAGTATATTATTGCATAACTTTAGGCGATTATATGCTAGTGACTATACCAAAAACAGATAAGCGGATTTTCCATTACGACAAAAATGTTTTACTTCTGATTATATGGGTAATTTACAACGAATTCATTGAATCCGTTGAATCCGAGAACCGGACGTCACTGGAGCACACTATGTACATTGTACAAGTACATAAGACGTGGAAATGAGTAAATTCCTAAGCTGGAGAGATGAATCAGTAATCAGCAAGAAAATTGCTATATTTTGTTTTTTTTTTTGTGTCTGGTGGCTTATTGAGAAAAGCCTTATTTGAACATAAAAATATAGGAATTTCCAACATTAATTTATGATTTGCTGATCAAAGGAATATTTTGGTTATATTTGAGAATATTAATTACAAAAGCTTTCTTGGATTAGGTACCTACCTACATACATACTTCACTTCGTTTATTAGTTATTTGTAATTAAATGGATTCTAAGTGCTTAGTAAAGCTAAAATACCGTTCACCCACCAGTTCACCCACCCTTTGGCTCACCAATTTCTAATAAGATTTGTGTGGAGATGGCCATTTGACAGTAATTTAGTATGGTGGGCTCTATAAGGGTTAACGATGTATCCAAAAATGGTAACCTCCTTTTATGCAACACAAAAAAACTTCACAATTTTTTTTCCTCAATTTCATATAAAAATGGGTCCTATAAGGGTTAACAAAAACAGACAACCTCATTTACTATATGATGGTAATGTAGTTTCTGACACTCCACTAAATTTTAGTACGAAATAAAGAGTCTGCCCGTTGTGGCATTTAAAAAACTAAAACTGATATTGCCATAGGAAAATGAACGCAAAAATGGACGAGCAGGAATTTCGTTCACTTCCTTCCGCTTTGTCATAAATCATTTTTGAGAAATAAAATAATTTTTGCTATAGAATAAAAAAAATCAATATTGGTCAATAGGAATAAAAGGGTCAGATTCCTTAATTTGTCTCACTCTCATTTATTCAATTTTATGAGTAATTCTCCTTTTGTCCTGCTTAACATCTAAAATAAGGGCAATTTAAAAAAAAAAAATGACAATAAGAATTCTCTGCGTGAGCTTTTCAATTGAAAACCAGTGTTTATGGTAATTTAAAGTTATTTTTCCAGATCACAAAGAACGGAATTTGCCTGATTTTTCAGTTTTCTTTATTTAAAACCAACATCAACATTCAATATTCCTACACTTTATTTAAATATTTTTATCCTCTTCTACATATTCCCTATGTATCCTATTTATAGATATAAATATAAATGTTTTTCCCATGAAAATCCCAACTACCCACACCCACACATACATACATAGTTTTCCGGTGAACTATCAATCTCATGAATGTTCCCGCATATCATAAACCGCAAGGATAATAATTGGTCAATATACATGCAAATTATCCCTAAAGCCAATTTCAAGTTTTTGTTTCGTTTGGCATAATATTCAAGTTACCAAGCATAAGGGAGGTGGTGGCGGGGCGTGGTGGATGGGTGGTGGAAGAAAAGTAAACAAATTAATATTTGTGAACTGTGGTGTGGCATGTTATGACAAAAGCTTTTTCGAAAGCCATTAATCAAAAGCTGAGATTAGCACAATTTTGACCAGATGCAATTAAGAATGGTGTATGAAGTGACGTCTTGTACATAAATAGGATTTTCGCCTACGGTGATAATGCAGAAATTTTATGTGCTGATTCGTTTCGTACACACACACACACACATAGAAGTGTTGGTGTGAAAATTAAAAACATTGAATTGTTGCATGTTGGAAAATTTCTGATGATGATAATAAAGTGACGTATTGTTTTCTGGTTCAGACAAACACATACCAATGACAGGTTATCGATAATGCAGTAGCAAATCCTGAGAATTATTAATTCCACCCGACATCATGGTACTGTCACTGTCAAATAAATGTCAACACTTACAGCTACAAGATCTACAACAACAAAAGACTCCAAATGATAATTTATCTCAGAAATAATTAATTGCAAGGTAAATTTATCTCATCCACAATTTATCTCAAGGACAATTTTAAAATTCCAGATGACAATTTATCATGAGGTAAATATTATCTTAGGGATAATTTTCTCGGGGACAATTTACCGAACGGACAATTTATTTCATGGACAATTTATCTCAATGAGAAACGTATCGTTATGGAACAATTTATTTGTAGTACGATTTATACAAGACAGAAGAGATAGTCACCGTTCCTATAGTATCTTTACCCAGGATCAACGATAAGGACGTTAAATGAATGATCATCTCGTCAACCATAACCACCAGATTCTATCGTACCTTTTGGCTCTCAACTTCAAGAAAGAGATTGATCAGAATCCATAATATATGTATAAGACTGTGTTACCCACACTTAGGACAGACGATATTTCAATGTTTCCCTACACCAATACCTCTCTATATATGTTGGTACTATACAATTCCCAAAATCAATCTCAAATATCCTAGATCGTAATTATAACCCTTTCGAGAGCAGCTGCATTTTTGTGTGCGTGTGTGTGTGTGTTTTTTTTTTTTTATTCCCATTTTCAATCCATATCAAGTACAAAAACTAAAATCTAAAATGAAAACAAATGAACAAATTTTTGGGTACATAGTGGTACATACATATGATGGAGGTTTGGTCCGGTCATCGACCGGCCATTAACCGCTAGCATTTCAAAACAACTACTCAACAAGCAACTCTTCAAGAAAAAGAAAAAAAAAAAAAAAACCAAAAAATTAAGCAAATAATCATAATAACAAAAATGCACCACTCCGAAAATATGCAACTCTTAAGATATATGTCTTGGAAATAGTGTTCGTTTCAAGTTGTGATGGGTGTTTGATAAATATGTTTGATTGTTGATGGTTTTTTTTTTATTGTATATTTCTTATTCTTAATATTTTTTTTTTTTTTTTAATTTTACATATATAACAAATAATTCTGTCTGTCTACTTGACGTGCGCGCAACCTTACCTTACGAGGATGCCATTCATTATTCCTAATGACACATGATGCATCATTATAATTTATGATTTTTTTGGATGACTGACATGTCGCTGAGAAATAAAATATTCAATAGTGAGTTGATGATGATGATTATTATTATTATTCTTATTATTATGCATAGAATTTAGCGAGTTTTTCGGTATTATGGCAGGTGACAGAAAATTGGTAGGGAATTCGACAATTAATTTTAGAGAATGGCAATTAATTGAGAATGTAGAAATTAGCACAATATTAATTACAAGTGCGAAAAATTATGGATAATGATGTTTTAAATCCCTTGTTTTTAATGGGGGTTCGGCCGATCCAGACATTTCAAACAATAGGGAAAGGTAGATATACATAAGTAGGTGCATGGGGATTCTGTAGGTATTTTGTTTAACCAGACTAAGGCCACTAAGTATAGTTTTTCCTTTCATACTATACATGAAATATAAAAGGAAAAGCTTTGGTTTCATGTAGAAATTTTGAAAATGTTTTTCGTGTTTTCTCTACAGTGGTTGCAGCAACAACAAAGTAGTTTTACTTAGCAGCCTTTTTAGAATTTCTTTTAATTTTAATTTTCGAAATTTTGTTTTATTTATTTTTTGGAATCATAAATTAGAACTCGCATGTTAAATTTTCAAAAAGTTGAGTTTTTTAATTTTATTTTTAATTTCAAATTTTGACCAATTTTGTTATTTCGTTTTTTTGAATTGGCCAACGGGAGAAAGAGAAGGCCAGAACGTCCGTCAAAAAGGTGAAATGAATGTTGGACATCAGCCTTCCAAAATAACGAAGAATTAGAAAAAACAGGCTCTAAGCCTAGAAAAAGAAAAAAGAAGAAGAAGCAGAAGAAGAAGTAGTAGAAGAACAAGAAGAAGCAGAAGAAGAAGCCGAAGAAAGAACAAAAGAAGAAGGAGAAGAAGGGGAAGAAGAAGAGAAAGAAGATGTAGTAGAAGAACAAGAAGATGTAGTAGAAAAACAAGAAGAAGAAGAGGAAGAAGATGTAGTAGAAGAACAAGAAGATGTAGTAGAAAAACAAGAAGAAGAAGAGGAAGAAGTTGTAGTAGAAGAACAAAAAGAAGAAGTAGTAGAATGACAAGAAAAAGCAGAAGAAGAAGAACCAAAAGAAGGAAAAAAGCAGAAGTTTTTCGAAGTACGAACGGACTCATGAAAATTGAGAAAATTTCTTATAAATTGATAATGTAAGGACCAAGTATGAAGCACTTCTTGCCAATGGTATATGAGAAGATGGAAACATTTTAAATAAATCCTGAAGAATAATTATTGATAGTTAAGTCGAATTGTCCCAGCGTTACCATATAACAACGTGCAAATCAATTATAATCACTAAATATAAATGAAATCATAAATTCAGCCCAGCTTTGCCATGTGACAACGGCCCCGCCTACGAATGTTCAGATAGTTTAAACCCTCTCATATCTATGTTTCTAAAGTTCGCCTGCATCTATGTATGCAAAAAACAACAAAGATACAAGATTCTAAAAAAAAAAAAAGTCCCGGGGACAATTCGGGTTAATCCAAAATCTTATTCGTAAGATATTCTAAAAATTTGAAAGTAGCATTCTTTTAGAAACTTTTACCAAATTCATATAATTTTCCTATATTTAAACCAAAAAAAGAAAATGTTTAAAGAATTCAAAAAGAATACAATAAGACTATCAAGAGAATTATAAAAGAATAAATTTTATAAATTCCCCATTGGTAATAAACCAAAAATAAATGAACGAAATAAATCATCAGGAGATTATATATTTTTGACCTACATACCATTAAGAATATCTATAACTTCTCCTTTTATTCTGATGGTGATTATTATTCTAAATAAGTAAGTTGCCTATAATTCATATATGAATAAAAATCTTAAGGGGTTGATTGAAATCAATTCTTTGATGAAAAAAAAGAAAAAAAAAAATATTTTATCGTCCACAAATTGATTAGGATACTTTGTTGATTTATCGAAAATGATGTGGAAAATTTTCTGAACTGCTGATACTACACAAATACAAAAGCGGCCCCCCACCTCCTTATTATCGATGATTCTACATTTCTATCGAATTTTTTTTTTTTTTTTTATTGTGAAATGATTTATATGGGAGCCCATTATGAGTTTTTTTTTTTGGATGATCAAAAGAACTCAATCAACCATGTAAATGATGGTGTGCGCTATTGCCCACACAAATACCAATATACATATAGTATTGAACAGCCAATCAACATTCAAACGAAATAAAACTAAAATCACAAAAATTAATAGATTTTTGTTTCATTTTGAAATATTTGTTAATTTTGTAATTTTGAGAGAGAGAGAGAGAGAGAGAGAGAGAGAGAGAGAAAATAATCGCATACGATGTACACAATTTAGTTACATATTATTTTCCTCTTCCATGCAATTATACCACATAGATCGCAACAACAACAATATGTTTTGTTGCTTTTGTCTATAATAATGTCACATTGAAGCTTTTGTTCATTTGAAGCTTTTATGATGAATAGAATTCTGAAAACAATGTTGGCTACTTGTATTTTTGTATCTTTAAATGTTTTCATATATAAAAATTTCCAATTCCATTGTTGATTTACAATTGTTTTACAGCTTTTGGCATTAAAGTCTACAAAAGTTCACACAGTTTTTTTGTTTTTTTTTCTTCCTTTATTTCGAGGAAAAAGCAGTCCTCCAACTTTATATATACATACATATATATAAATATGTATAGAAAATTGTTCAATTGTATAAAATTCTTATGTATCGCTAACAATAGAAAAACTTTTCTTGAAATGTAGAAGAATTGAATGTTATTCTTATTGTATTGTGCCGGTCGAGTCCACATCAAAAGTCCATACAAAATTATGACATTTTTGATGACTTTTTTTTGTAGGTGGGGGGGGGGGAGAGGATTTATTTTCTATATATATTTCTCAATATAACTTTAATCAATATTTCCATACGTTGATTTGAATGGTTTGGATATTTTGATCAAATGACGCCTAAATTTATGTTTTATTCAAGAAAGAAAATATTTTACCGTGTGGGACACGAATGTCCCAAGAAAATGTTTTGTTCAAATTTACAAGAAAAAAAAAAAGTTTTTCTTCTTTTCTTATCCACAAAGTTTGTTGTTTGTGTGTGCGTGTGTGTGAGATGATGGATGGAATGCCAAATGTTTAATTTAAATGTTTGTTTTCATACGTCTCCTTCAGGATTATTACATGGGATTAGATTAAAGGTGAATTATAAATTATCAAGGTCAATAAGAATACATCGACAGGTTCAGATACAGCAAAAGCTTCTTGAAAACTGATCAATTTTTAGTACAGTACCTGGCCAGTGAATTGCACACACTGTTCACGTATGCATATACGGAGAGAGTGTGTGCAATTCACTGGCCAGGTACTGTATATGTAGATGACATGCTCAGGCATACAATAAAAATCGTTTCCGCTGGCCGGGTCACATACAAAAAAAAAACAAGAAGAGAAATCTCTAGCAAACAGGCACCAGACAGAGCCAAAAGCATAGGACGTCCTAGGCTGCGTTGGATAGATGGTGTAACAATTGGTGTAACAATGAACAGAGAGTTAGATGAAAGCTACACGTCATTGGTCCCGATGGCAGAGGCTGATGGATTCGCCAAAGATCCACAGAGTGTTGGATGGCCAGTGGTGATGGTGACATATAGTGGAGAAAAATATGCAATAATCGTTACAGAGACAACGAAAAAAATGCCATTCCATCGATAGAGATCCCAGATGGAAGGACTGGAATGCCAGATTTGTACATTAACTTTTTATGCTTACTATTTTAGAAGGAATTTTTGTCGATAATATTCCATCCAGCAAACAACATTTTTTTTTTCTAATCCCCATCAGTGCATTTTCATATTCAAAATCATCCATTTAACGCTATTGGGGTCTATATTGCCCAATTACGGCAAAACTTCCAAAACAACAAAAAGAAAAAAAAAAAAGAAAAGAAAAACCAACCAAAAAACAAAAGAGATGAAAATCTATGCCACGTAACATTTTTGGGTGTTATCTTTATCGATTTACTTTAGGATTCATTGGTGTATGGATACAACCTTTTGTAATGTGTGTTTAGGTAAAGCGATAAAATTTACATTTTACAAATTATCGGCAAATATTTATGTTGCCATGAGTTTTGTTAGAACTTTTTTCAAATAATTTCCAACCAAAAAAAAAAAAACAAAAATTTCCGAAATAGAATTGGAAACAGATTGTTACAATCTTTGACATATTGTTTCCCCTGTTTGAATACAAATTTCAGTTAAAAAAAAAAATTACATTTTTAAGCAAAATGAAACGTAAATAAATACAAAAAAATTGAAAACAATCACCTATAAATTAAAGCAACAACAATATAATGGGCTAGACCATAACCTACTATATAACAGCCAGCGTGATACCCGCCCCCTTCTTTTGCTATAGTGTGCGTATATTTAAAAAAATTAAAATACTAGATGGAAGCATGGCCAATTATGAAAAATAATTTTCCCGCATGTTTTCAGTGTTAATTTTTAAATTTACTTAACAAAATATGATATTAGAAAATTCAAATATTTAACCAAACCATTCGTTGAAATAACAAATATAAGGTCACTTATCCAATGATAACCAAATTTAAATTTAAATTTTTACTACTATTAATAGGTTGTGAGCAAACCGATATTGGGATCGTAGTATTTCGTTACACTTCGCACAAAACACTATTAAATCTACACGCACAATTGTTATAAACATCACTCTGACTGTTATATAGTAGGTTATGGCTAGACTAATTATAAAAAAATAGTTAAAAACTATGCATTTCGGTCCGTCCGAAACGGCTGACACCAGAAAGCTGAGTATCAAGTAGAAGTAGACCTACAGTAAAATCTCCATTATTTTTGGAGTAAATCGGACAAGGACAAGGCGTATATAGCTCCATATAATAATATCGTCGTGTTATTCTGTACGAAGGGGAATACCGATTTGTAAGCTCACAAATGTTTTAAGAGCACTTTTGAGGTGAAATTGAGTTAACTGCATTTTCCAAGCCTTCAACATGTTACCCTGGCTGGTGTGCAGTTTTTGTAAGGGAGTAATCAATAATAGCGGCTCAAGACACTGTTGAGAGTGCGACCTCCCTATTAACGGACTTTACGCACTTTACACATTTGTGAGTTTAACCATCGATATAATCTTCACAAGCCGATACAAGCCCGAAAATCTATATCGACGAACAAAGATCAACTAGTAAATTTTCGAAGGGGCCCATAGATTTCGCTAGCCTACAGGCCCCCACAAGGCTTAATGCAGCACTGGGGACATTGAAACAATTAAAATTTCGAAAAACAAAATACAAAGTTTTTCGAAATCACTGCTCTGCGCAACTTTCCCGCACTATATCGATATTGATTTCAATAAAAGCGCAAATTCGATCCGCCCTAATGCGCACCATATAGATTTCAAATAAATTTGCAAAATTTAAACTTGTGCAGAGAATGCCTACATGTGGGAAAATGTATTGACAAAAAAAATTGATGTTGAATATTTGGAGAAATGTATATAGGGGGTGGGGTGTTGCACTTCTGAAATTTTGTACGGTATTTTATTAATTTCAAAATTCATTTTGTGCGAGTATATGAAAATGAAAATAGCAATTTATATTTAAAATGCTATTACAAAAAGCTGTTATTAAATTATTTATTCATATCAATTGCAAATATCAATGCAAAATAATGAAAACAATTAATTAATTGATGTAATATTAATATCGAATAATTAATTCATGTTTAATTTAATTTAATTAAATACACGATAATTGATTTACTAAATAAATATATAGAGGTTTATGTAGAGATATATGTATGTATGTATGTGTGCGTATATAAATAATTTTAATTTATATTAAATCAATAACGCACACCATTTTCACCGCACACCATTTTCAATTTTTGGGGTGAGTAGTAATTAAATTTAGATTTCATCCCTTAAGTTTACCATTTTTTTTTCTTTTTTTTTTTTTTTTTTTTTTTTTTTTTGCATTATTTTCAACTTTATAAAATTTAACCCTTAAATCTTTATTTCAAAGTTGGCTTAAAGCGAGTACTTGATATTTCGCATTTGGAAGAATAGAAAAAGGAAAAATTGAAGGAAAAAAAAGGATATTTGAGGCTTTTTAATGTTTGAATAGGATTTTAAATGATATAGACTTGACTTGAACGAGATATTTTTTGTATTCAAATGAATTTGTATTTTAATATAATAAAAAAAAAAATAAGAAAGAAAGTAATTTGATATTAAACAATCAGATTGATATCGCGATTGTCATGCTCAAATATTTTTGACAAATTTCGTGTAATAAAATGTAAAATAATTTAGTTGTATGGGGATATTGGATAACCTTCCCTTTGTATGGTATTGTTATTCAAAAATGATATGCCAATGTAGGCGCTCACTCACTTGAATTGTTGTAGGTAGAGAAAAAAAACTTCTAAGCAAAGCTACACGGCTTTCACACTGATCTCTACCCTTCCTTTAACCTTGCCCTACACATTTTCCCATTATTTCCTTACCCTTTTTCAATTGTAATGTAAAAATTATGAGAAAATCACGTCGGGGTCACCAATTGTGCGTTATAATTTAATTAGACCTTCTTGTCTGGTTACCTTCATCGTACTGGTCTTTATTATCATTATTCATTCTATATGTAAGTGTAAACGTATTAGGGTAGAGCGGAACGCTATAGGATACTTTATAGTAATTTAGTATGGGGGGTCCTTATGGGGGGTCCTTATGGGACCTAACGGTTGATTAAAAAAAATTTTTTGTATTTACAATTTTTTCTCAATTTTATATAAGAACAGTGAGAAAATTGCCATTTTATTGTATTTTGGTATGACGGGTCCTATAAGGGTTAACAAATTGTTATAATCTGTTATATCCTAATATGCATTGCAATAAATAATTTTTCCGAAATTTTGTCGTTTAGTATAGCAAAAACTCATTGTTTAGAAAAAATTTGTATGGAAGGGGTTCAAAGGGGTTATTGGGGTTTTTGCCTATTTACAATACCCGCTGATCAATCAAACCAATAATACAAAAAAAATTAAGCTTCTAGCTCATTGGGTTCTTGAGTTATCGTGTTTACGAACGAAAACATCCCGACCCAGCCCTTAAAGCTGTGGCTACAATCATAGACTTTTCAGGGCATTTTAATATTTAAAATTTATGACAGCATCACACGGGTATTAAACTGACTATACTTTTTGACTGGTTTCTTTTCTCTATATACGAGTATGTGGCCGGTTAGAGTTTGCCTCCCATGTGAAGTCCTGATGTTTCAAAATACCCCCATTTATAAATATTCTATTATTTACTCTTACTCAAACCATAATTTGTTAATTTTTAAATAATTTTTGTATATCTCAACATATGTGACATAAGAAAAGTTGTTTTGACTTTTAATAATGTCTTTATTATTATTAAAACTTCAAGAACAAAACAATCCACACAGAAAAATCGTACAAAACACCACGAACTTCATTGAAAAGCTGTTCCATTTTATATTTTGCAAGTCAACTCTGTAAATGGCCAATTTATTATTTTCCAACTGAAAAATACGATTTGTACATACGCCATCATATCGAAGCTTTAGGGTAAAATGTATTTATGTGCATGCATGCATTGTGCAATGTGCAATCATACAAAACATTTATGTTTTATTTACAATCATCTGTTTGGTTGGTGATTTTATGCATGTCCATGAAAGCAATGTATGCTCATGGCATTTTACTGAAGCTTAATTAAATAAATAAACATTGCTATTTCTTATGTCTGAGATATAGACAAATAATATATTTCAAGATTATGTAAGTAGTTAAATGTTGTATACAATGTACAATAGAAATATACAGACATAGATGGATACCTAAATAGTATTGAATTTGTCTCTAGTTTAATAATTAATTTAGTTGGAGCGGAAATTTGCGTAATCAGATTTTCTCTTCTAAACTACGAGACCATTGCTCAAAGAATTGACTTTTCCTATAGTTAGCTACATCGAATATCTATCAGAAAAAAAAATATTTTGCTGACCGGCAATCGTTAGGGTGGAACATTTCGATAGAAAATAGGTTTAAAAACATCAAGTCAGTTAAAGATTTTTTAAAAATCGGAGGATTGGAGTTGAGCCTCAAGATTACCAGCAAATTAAAGCTAAAGCTTGTACGAATCCAATTATGTATAGATATGTCGGTCTATTTTGTCGTTTTGTATTTATTTTGAATTTTTCAATGTGAAATTTCATTTTTTGTCTCGAATTTATGCCGTTTTAAGGGGGCTCTATAGTAAATCTGTGGATATAAATGGAAAATCACTTGAAATGTTACCAAAACAATTGAAAATGTTAAGATAAATGATTTCAAAGTGAAATTTATGGAATTCGGGAAAAACCAATTTTTTGTTCAGATGTTCCCAATTTTCCCTATCATATTTTTAATGAAAATTCCTTAAAAAATGCATATCTCCTAAACAACAGAACGCCTAATAGTTCAGTTAAAAAAAAAGTAGCCCAGCCAAATGAAAAAAAAAGAACTCGAGAAAGTAATGCTACCGGAAGTATTTATTATGTTTAAGAAAATTACTTCAAAACCCACTTTGGAACTGTCGGAGATCTACATTTTTAAACTCTGTGGACATAGTGCCCGACTATATATTAACGAAAGTATCTTTCCAGGTTCCGACATAAAAATTATTGAGGGCAAAAATAATAAATTACCAAACAATTTATATCTAAACGGTCTCCGATCAGATAGAGATACAGAGAGAGAGGGGGAAGGGAAAAAAATGAACAAAATCTCTGTGACGTATATCCTGATAGACACCCCCACCCCCCCCGATATATTGAAACCAGTTATCACATATTTGCTGTGAAAAATTTTGCTATAAAATTATTTCTGATTCTCTCAATATTGAAGATATATTGCTGCTAAAAGGTCAAATATAAACGAAAAAACCTTGGGTTGCGAACCCTTTCAAATAATAATTTTTTCCATCCATATATGTATGTATATAGAATGAATATATTTACTTTTTCCTTTTTCCAATTTCCTTTTCTTTTTTTTTCCCAATGTCGGACCATGAATACATGATATGAATTATTTAATTTAATATGTAAATAGTAATTGGCGACGAGTATACAAGAGAACATGTCTAAATAATATTTATTTATACTAGAGCTCCTACATACATACATACCATACATACATACATACATTAGTCTTTATAGGATTTGGTATTATATAACAAATTTTCCTCTTTACTTTATCTACTTACTTATTCAAATTAGATTTAAATTAAATAAATTTATAGCAGAATTCTCAAGTTGACTTCTTTTATTCCATATTTACAGTGGCACAAAGTATTATTCGTACATCACTTTCATTAATATATATTTTTGCAACTTTTAGAACAAATAGAGCACATTTTTTTTTTGTTGAAATCTATATTCTTATCTTATAATAGCCATCTTAACCCTGGAAGTGGGTTCTGGCTGACTTTACAACATTTCTCCAGTGTTGTCGGTCCTCTCTGCTACGTTCCTCCAGTTTCTAACGCCCAGGCTTCTCAGATCCTCCGTAACGCAGTCAATCCATCTTTTCCTGGGTCGTCAACGGGCACGTGTCTCTCCCATTTCTCTGAGCATAATTTTCTTTTGTAATTGGGCATCGCTCATCTTAGTAACGTGGCCTATCCATCGGATCCTTCCGGCCTTTATGGCTCCAATGATGTTGTTCTTCCCGAAAATCTGTTAGTTGGTGTTCTCCATATATTACCAGTACCTTGCACTGGTCCAGCTATTGACCGTAGGACTTTCCTTTCGAAGGTCCGCAAACTTCTCTCTTGTTTCAGTGTAAATGTCCAGGTTTCGTTGCCGTACATCGCCACCGGTCGTACAATTGTTTGGTATATGCGGTATTTTGTTGACCTACTGAGGACTGAACTTCTGAATAAGTGTTTCCACGCATCGAAACACCTGCTTGCCTGGATCGTTCTCATTTTTATTTCTATATTACATGACGTTTATATTAGACAGAGTAAAACGAAAACAGGCCCCGGTAAATTGACAACTGTCCTAATGAAATTGTCTGATGTATATCCCTCGTCTCCATTGCCAGAGTAATGTACCGACTTGGTAATTTACTTTTGTGATGGGAACGCTTAAGGTACGTCACCGCTGTCAAAAAAAAAGGTCTGATCAGACAATACCGTCAAATCAACCTTAAAAATAAGATTAACTATGACATAGAATGCAAATCTTTAAAAAATTTGTAATATTTTTTTTGACAGAAGCGAATAAATTATGCATAAAAAGGAATATTTTACAGAAGAAGAAACAATTTGTCTTCTAAATATAATATTTTCCATATAATCGATGATAAAACTTTTATATTTTCCATTTTTACTTATTAATTGATACAATTTTGACATTTGACAGCTACCATTACCCGTGTACAATTTATCGTGTAAACGCGCCACAGTAAATTACCCCTATATAAAGGTAGATTACCGCCGGTAATAGGACTGTAAGATAGATGGGATAGTAAACGCTTACTTTTCATGTTAAGACAGCTACTGTTACTATTTGCTATGTTTTGACAGTTTTGACAGAAAGCAGTTCAAACAGTTGGCGTGACGGTAAAATGACATTTTACATAATAAAAATGGCTGAAACTAAAAAAAAAAAAAATTAGTGAAAATCTCTGTTGCCTGTAATATTAATGTTATTAATAAGTCCTTCAATATCAATGTTGACTCAATGGCATCGATTGGCCTTTTTGGCTAGAAATGGTTTGGCTTAACATTTTCCGTTCCTTTGTCTATTTTCCTTGTTTTTAAGAATTTCGAACAATTTTAATGCTTTCATTTTTGCGACGGTACTGTTTGCTGTCATTTTATCAAATGAAAATGTCAAGACAATATATAAACGTCTTGATTAAGACAGTTGTCAATTTATCGTCCTGTCTTCGTTTTTACTGGGTAATAAAATAAAATTATTTAAATCATTTTCTAAAAATAATAAAAATGATGTACGAATAATACTTTGCACCACTGTTTGTATACAGACAAAATGATGATGTAGTAATGACACAACGACAAATACTTTTTTTACCATTAAAATGTTTGCAATAATTTTCAAATGAAACCATTTTTCCTATCTAAAAAATATTTTGAGGAATTTCCATTTTAAAATGAAAATGAAAATGATTATCTAATTAAGTGAAAATTTGAAAGAAAAACGTCGTAACACAATAAAATATTTTGAATAAATAATTTTCATAAATCACAAGTAAAACGAAGGCTAAATAAGTGGCTCTTTCATTTATTTGTGAAGGGG
>JANSTT010001308.1:0-34659 GCA_026745375.1 Platyura marginata
TATTTCATCCTCTTGCCAAAAAAAATTCGAGAAAAAGGCCTTTTTTTTGGAGGTCCAACTAGGTCTCCCCCCTTAAAAGCATAAAGAAGGATTTTTTTTCATTTATATTTGTCACCGTATAGGAGCCATAATTAATCCGTGAATTTAATTTAGCAGATAACCTCTCCAGAATGTAACTAATCCAGAACTCTTAAATAATATTGAATTCTGAATAGAATTTAGTTTTTTTTTTTTTTTTTTTTTATATTGAAAAACGTCTTTTTGAAATATTGTTTTTAACATGCAATAAAAAAAAAATGTTTTTCTTTTTATATTTTCCGAAATGTTTTTTTTTTTCAAATTCAAATTCCATATATTTTATAAATTTACAATCATTTTAAATATAATTTAAGATTATTTAAAAATTAGTTATGTATGTTTGTTTAATATTTTCGTAACATGAACTTTTATGCTTGAGCTTAAGTTGATCTACATGGAAACCAAAAAGTTACCATTTTTTAAGATTTAAATTGCACTTATATTTGACCTTCGCATATTGTTGTAGAATAACTGTCAAAATTACGTTAATTAAATCGCTTTTCTTTTAAAATGGATGTCTAGCAAGTATAAATACGATTTAATAGCTCTCAATTTGTACGTGTCAAAAATTTGTGACGCCAATAAAAATATAATTTATTTTATAGATGAATATTAAAAATTTGATCTTTTTTACAGCCAATTTGCTCTCTCTCTCTCCGTATATATAATAATCGAAGAAAATTATGATTTGTTTATGTATATAGAAAATCCTACATTATTATTTTTATATTTTAAAAAAAACAAACAATTTTTATGGATTTTGTTTTTTTTTTTTAATAAATAAATACATGATGACTGTCAGCTGTGAGTATAGTGTAGGTACGTAAAACATTTAAATAGATATTAATTTTTATTTTAATTGATCCATAAATTATTTTTTCATTGTAAGTATCTCCATTATGGTTTTCAATTATTAATACTTAATATCTAAATTAAACCGGAAATTGTTTGCTGTAGATCGTGCAAAAATAGCTTTTCTCAGCGTATTTGGTATCACCAAAAAAAAATTAAATACCGAAATACTGTGGATTTTTGTTTGCAAATAGATCGTGCAAAAATGGCGCTTCTCAATGTAATTTGTATTTGGTATGACGTTAAAATTAAATACTAAAAACTATGCAATTTTTGTAGTGTTTTACCGTAGATCGTGTAAAAATGGCTCCTCTCAACGTATTTGGTATTTGGTATCAACAACAACAACATTAAATACCAAAAAACCTCGGTTTTTTTTATGCTCTAAGTCGTGTAGAAATGGCTCTTCTCGACGTATTTGGTATTTGGTATCACCAAAAAAATTAAATACCGAAAACTATGGATTTTTATTTGCTATAGATAATAGATTGTGCAAAAATGGCTCTTCTCGATGTAATTGGTATTTGGTATCACGATAAAACTAAATATCAATATAACCATGCACTTTTTAGTGGTGTTTTGCCGTCGATCGTGTAAAAATGGCTCTTCTCGACGTATTTGATATTCAATATCACCAAAAAAATTAAATACCATAAAATTAATAGACAACAATTTAATAAGCAGGTTCTAGATCTAGATAGTTGTTAAATGTTAATTTTGAATAGGATACCAAAGTAGTTTGATTGTGAGTCTTATACTAATTATCGTAAAAATGGCCGACAATCCCCGGAAAAATACACACGAATCACGAAAAATCAAAATATGTACATGTTGGGCGTTCATTAAGTCATTCAATGCGTCTTAAAACATTTCGAAACAAATATCTTTATCTAAATTATTGGATTAACTAATAATTTACCGATTTTTTTTGTGCTTTTTTACCTAATATCTGACATTTAACATACCATTAATCATTGCACTCACTAAATCATTACTTAATTTATATTTATACTTTATACTTATATGTACCTATACCCAAATATTTGTAATGTAAGCAAATAAATCAACGAGAATATGCTGTACATGAACTATCCGTTCGACCTAATAAATAATCGAGATGTGTGCGATTCATTTATGTACAAACATTTTTAATAGAGCGACTGTGATTTAATTTTTTTTTTAGGGTAACACCACTAGAGATCACTAGATCATGAGTAAAATAGTGTCCAGTAAATTGATAGACAGCATTATTTAGGTCCTCAGCAGATATGTGGCCATATATTAAAGTGATAGTAAAACGAACCACCTATATATAAGGCTTATTTGGGAACGTCTACAACGTTGTCTCCTCCTAAAATCATCAAATCATCGAAAGTAAAAAAGAAAATGGAAAATGAGAGCATTTTTATGGGAAACTAAGACGAATTGATAAAATTAGACGGGCCAACCTCACTAAAACGTAATTGAAATAGGGAAATTACAAATTGCGGCTAGAAAGTTTTTCAAAAATTGCCATTTCGATTAAAATTTGGTAGCAATTTTGTCGAATGATTTTTTTTTCTGCCACTTTTTCAATTTCAATTGGCTCTAGCTCTTCATTTAGCTGAGAAAACACTATTATATCAAGAAAAGAAAACATAAAAAAAAATTCCTACAAGGGTTAACAAACGTCGATAAATTTTTACTCCATTTTGTCCATTTCAAATAACATTTTTACACGATTTTTTACTTTTTTTTCCAAATTCATATATATAAATGTGAGAAAATCGTCATTTTATCGTAATATTGTATGACGGGTGCTATAAGGGTTAACGGAGACTCAAAAATGGGCAATTCCCTGTTATGCAACATAGAAAAAAAAACCTTTTTTTTGGAAATTATCGAGGAAAAAAATCACGAAAAACACACCTTAAAAATGTAGATCTGACGGGCTGACCTTATCGTGGACAGTGGCCGTATTTCTATTTTTTTTTTTTTTTTTTTTTTTAATTAGATTCACAAATACTAACAATTTTGTATTTCCTGATTCAACCCAATTACCCATATTACGTGAAATATTTTTTGTCTCCTCCATTCATCCAGAAAGACGACGTCATAGAAACTGGTATGGAAAAAAAGGGATTATTGTTTCGCAACCAGTTTTGAAAGTACAACCCTCTTTGTACAATAAAAATATTCTTATGGACCATTACTGCAATACACTTACTTCGCCAAATCCGTGCCTGATAGCAGTTTTGCTTTGCCTACACTTCCCATAGTGCACAATTTCTATTATATAACAGTAAAAAGTCACAAAATTCCGTACACTTCCAGTAAACAATAAATTTTAATTTATTCAATAACGAAGAAAACAATCAATGAATTTTAAAAACACTCCTCTTTTTTTTTTATATAATTGACCGTTAATTAATTTTCCGTTATAATAAATATTGCGCGCGTATTTATGCTGACAAAAATCGTTTTTAGCTTTCACTATATAACCACCCTAAATCCTTCCAGTGCGAAATCCCGTCTTCAACTGAATTGAAAATCTTCTGGTTTTGTTTTTTTTTGTTTTTTGTTGCAAAATTATATTTCAATGTTTAGCGTTTTGCTAAAATGGTGACCCCTCTCCGAATGGTGTCTAGTAATATGTTTATCGAAGCCACACTTACAGAACATCATAGGTCATCATCATCATCATCATCATCGTATCGAATACAATTTCATTTCGGATGGATTGAAGATCCTTAAATAATTTGTTGAATTATATATTTCAGTATAGAATAAAAAATGTCATTTATATGGTGCGATCGACGATCGTGTGTAGCTGAGGTGTTAACAAATTAAGTGATAAGGTCATGTAATTTATTTTTGGGATTATTTGTTGACAACAGTAATTTTCTTTCTTTTTTAATCATTAACTAACGTATTACGTATGAATATAAAAAAAAAAAAATAAAAAAAATTGTAAAAACATTCGAGTTTGGCTAATCATTTCTGAGTGGATCGTATGTGGTGTATAGTTGTGAGTACGATCGACATACATACTCTGTTGGTTGATTTTATTGAATGTTAAAACGCTGTAATTGTAATTCATAAATATTAGATGCAACGACATATTGAATAGGATTGCGATTAAAATGCTCGAAAGAATTTGTATTTTTGATGTTCGAATTTGGAAAAATTACATTGTGCCGTGCTGCTGGAAATAAAATTATTCAACAGCAAAAAAAAAGGCTTCCATACTAAACTACTTCGCCCTACTATTCTCACCCCCTCCCTTTCAATTTCATATAAGAATTGTGAGAAAATGGTTATTTTATAGTAATTTAGTATGGTTGGGTCCTGCAAGGGTTAACGGTGGATCAACGGATTTAGTAGAAGAAAACATGAAAAACTACGTTATTTACAAAAAAAAAATTTGTTTAGATGGGGGTCGAAGAGGTTTTGCCCATTTACAATATCAAACTCCCTAATTCATGCTTCTAGCTCAACGAGTTCTAAAATCAATCGTGTTATATGAATTCAGGATGAAAAAACGTTTTGTTTAACTTTTCCTTAACAAAATTCATATCTACTAAACTACGGGAGCATTGTTCGGAGCCTGTTTTTTTCCAGTTAATTGTCTCGAAAATCTAGCATAAAAACATCATATCAGTAAAAATCGGCTGATTGGAGTTTTACCCGAGACTATATCCAAATTAAAGCTGAAGCTTGTAGGAATCCAACGGTGTATAGACGTTTCAGTCTAACTGTCGCTTTGTAAGTGAAATTTCATTTTTCTACCAATAATGTTGTTGCTTTCCAAATCTTTCAGTTAGAAATCGACAAAAACGTACATAATTCCCTTAAAAAAGGCGGAATGCCGACAAACTGATTGCGCCATTAGAACGGCCGTCCCTTAAAACCCCCAAATACCAATTTTTATGAAAATATCTCGATAAATAAGAATTTGTCAAAACGGTAGGTACATGCAGCGCCATCTCTGAGTTTGATTACCTCCTATACTTTTTTTACAAAACGACGCCCCACGAAAATGGTGGAAAAGTGTTTAAATCGAAAATTTAAAAATCCTTGGATCAGGAGTTCATGAGTTTCAGCAGGTAACTCAACCCAGAGATGGCGCTGCATGTACCGTTTTGAAATCGATTTTTTTTTAAATCAGTATCTTTCGAGATATTTTAATGAAATATGGGATTCTGGGGTTTTAGGGGATGGCCGTTCTAATGGCAATATTAGTTTTTCGATATTGATGATGCATCTTGTAGATCTTTACCTGAAATGCTGATTCTTGTTGATCTTTTAACTGATATTGATGACAAATTTTGGATTTTCTCCCCTTTATCAGAAAGTTTATTATAAACCTGGTAAGCAAATTTGTCTAAACTAAACTAACGTCGAATAGAATGCACTGGTCAAAATTTAGTAGATTTGTTTTCAGTACCCACCAAATTAAAATGTTACGTAAATTCCCCAAACAAATTCCTATTTTTGACGTCTACATAGTTCCATTAAATGAAATTCACTTATTCTTCTATATTTGATTCCATGTCTAATGTGATAAAAACTTTCTTAATAAATGACGAGTACAATAAGCACCAATTGGACGACTGGATTTTTATATTCATGCAAATTGGCCCCGGACTGTTTTAAGTTGGGTGTATAAAATATGAAAAAAAAACAAACAAATCATCACATACCATCTGGACCATATAAATTTAAATTCGTTCCAACTCTCATCATCATAAATATTTTCTATTTTATAATTTTTATGAATTTCTACCACTTCCGTAGAATATAAGTTACGAAATTCTTTTTCTTTAATAATTAAGAAAGCAAATATTTAATTCTTTGGATAAATTCATTTCAGATACAAAAAAATAAAATATGAGTCACTATAAAGTAAAATTTCTTTCAACAGAAATAACGAGTGGCATAAAAAATATCTTTCACAGTAAAATTAGGAATGCTTAGGATTCAAATCCAATTTGGTTTTCTCTATCTCGATGTAATCTGGTGCCCAAATGTATTCTCAACAATGATACCATCGTGAATTCCTGTTCGCACAATTTACAACGTATCGGTCGAACTAAGCTCATGTCACTGGTAAAATGGCAAATAAAAAATTTAAGTTAAAATTAAAAAAAATTAAAGAAAACCAAAAAAAAAATTTGTTTACCATCTACCAATACGATGAAGTTCTTTGCAATTTTCATATAATTTCTGATAATGTCCGATTAGCTCTGCCGAACCTTCCTTTTCCAATCGAAGTATTAGATGAGATGGAAATATTGTTCGTTTGCCATAAACATCTTCCTGTGAGATAATATCGTCCCGATTCATTTGACCCCATACATGGTGACCAGTTTGTATTCCATACAATGGACGATCTTTTTCCAATAATCTTAAAAAAAATAAAAAATTTGGTAAAATTTGTCGGTCGCTTGTGGGTAGTGGCTTTGCTCTCTCAATTGTACCTAACAATATACTCCTTAATACTACAGGTTAAGGAATTTTTTTGTTGATCCGTCAGATGAGATGGTTTATCTTGACCGTCGGACGTAAACAATAGCGTATCCATAGCAAAGCGTAATTGATTAATTAATTTAAAGTCTTCCGGTTTTAATTCAACGTCCAAATTGAAAATTACGTCATGTTCCTCAAATAGAGGTTTTTTGGTCACTGGATTATAGCCCAAACCACATAAAAGTGAAATATATCGTGAATTCACTTTGTCACGTAATGGTTCCATATACGGACAAAATATTAATGCCATTATGGCACCAAATCCGGGAATATTTGGCATTAATGTTGTCTGCCGTGCCATTATATTCGAACTATTCGATGATTCGGTAACTGATGCTGCAGCCAAAATTTTCTCAAACGAATCCTAATTCAATTTGGGACATTTTATTTTATACGTACAGATTTGTGACAACTAAAATATACCTGTCCCGAGTCCAACAGAACCGAATTCACAGATTGTGGTTCGATGCCAACCAATTTATTGATACCAGATGCGGTCGCCGATGCAATATTAAATTCCAGCGGACTTATCGGACCACGAAGATTTATTGTGATCGGACATTTTTCAATTGGCGGTGCTGGTGTATCTAGGTACTCATCAACGCCAAGTATTTTCAGCAGTTCATCATCGATACGATGTTCATCCAATTCGGATTGATTGGCCTGTCGCCTTAGTCGAGATTCATGATCGGCCTGCAGTAATTTTTTTTTTATATTAGAACACCACCGGGATTTTTCTAACTTACCCTAGACATATAACTCTCCTCGCCCATTTGACCATAACCTTCATTTACCAAACGTCCATTGAGATTATTTTCTCCAATTTTAATGAAAACATTGGCAATGCCATTCACGACCGAATATATCTGCAAAAAAAAAAAAAATCAAACTCCAACAATTTCAAACAATCAATAATTCAATTACGACATTTTACCTCGGCGCATAGAGTTTGATTTTTAATTAACGACTCAAAGAAGCTAATTGCATTGGTGCTCCAGTGATTCCGATCCGAATTCAATGATGACGGACGAATTTCGGCCAAACGACATTCAAATATACGCGGCGGTATATCAATGAACTGTGCCGAAACTCCACGAAATCGACGTAAATCGTGAAATTTCAATTCATCATAAATGCCAATGTCAATGAAGCAAACCTTTATCGGGTGTGTTAGGACAAATATTAGTCATCGAAAAAATCTTTTGTTCAATTAACAAACAAACTTTATAGAAAATGTCGTCCGATCGTTTGTTGACAAATTCGACTCGGGCTCGATAGTATGCATTTTGGAAGGGTGCCGCCAATATTTGACCCGCCATTATATCGGCCGGTGCGGCAAATGGTTCCAAATCCGAATTCGATTGATTTAGCTCCTCAAATATACTGCAAAAAAAGGAATCCTCCTCGGACGAACGAAACCAAAATTTATCCAGGCTAACAACCTGAGTGATCACACCATACACATATTTAACGGTTGCCCTGGGTATGCAGATCATTTCGATATTTTTCAAAAATTTCTGCTTTGCCATCCACGATCCCATTTCCCACATGCCCAAACCTTTTCGTTCGGCCAATTCAACGGCTTCGGTTGATCTATAAAAAAAAAAGAAGAAAAAAGGCTGCTAAGTTAAAGCTACACTTTACTACGCTTCTACACTAAACTACCTTTCCCCCTTCACTTCCCTGCCATACTCCAATCCTTTCCCCACAATTCCTCCACACTTCTCCACCCTTCCCCTCAATTCCTCCACCTTTCCTCACCGTTCCTACCCTTGCCCCACCCTTGCTCCGTTATTAACCTTTCCCAACGCTTTCCCCCACCCTTCCCATAACTTTAAATAAATTTTTTGCGACAAATTTGTATATAAGGGATCGAAGAATTGGGCCGATTTTGCCCATTTGCAATACTAAGCAGTTCGTTCGCTAGCTCAACGCGTTTGAAAGTTAGCGTGTATATAGGCGAGGGAGCGATACTTACTACCAAAATTTTTATTGGAGTTTTACAATTAAAAATGTCCAAAATGTGGAAGAAAACAAAACACAAATAGTGGAAGCTTTTTTAGTGTGGAAGCAAAAATTACAAAATTTTGACCATAATTACAACAAAAAGACATAAACTTACCGCATGACCCGAAGCTGTGTCGGCAACTGGCATTTACGTCGTTTAACCGCTTTGTACACTTCGGTCACAACTTGCCCGGGCAACGATTCAATGCAGCCATTATGTTCGTCGTCCACATTATACAATTCATTATTCTGTTTGAATGTGACAAATACTTTTTCGGAACCACTGTCAAACGAAACGAGTATATTTCTCGGTTCGGCCGTACAGTCCCTGAGTAGATTTTTGATCGTCGACACATACAATTGGCCAATGTACTTTTGATCGAAACCACTGAAATAAACGGTATTGCATGGATTTCGTCCATTAAGCGTGTGAAATGCTTCGCGATCGCCAAACTCATCGTTGCTCGATGATCGGAAAAAGTAATTTGGATAGAATGCGCCTAGAAATGAAGGAAATCAAAAATTAATTGGTAGGTTTTTAGCTGCTTCTCTGGAAATTATTAATCATCTAATTATAGTAGTAGAATTTCCACATTTAATGATCCTCACAAGGACTGAACCTAATGTCTTTTTGGAAAATATATCTATCCCTTCATGCTCAAAATTTAGAATCCTCGAAAAGACAGGCGCGATACTGGCATCATCGATCCTCGATTTTCTCCTCTTCATTTTGTTCCATCATCATTTTTTAGTTCTACAATGATTCATTCCTCCTCCTTTTTTGATTTCCTCTTTTTCTCATTTTATTTTCACAATCCGTCCCTCTCTCTGTCTATATGATGAGCAACAACAAAAATCTCAATTTAGGAACATTTAGCCCAAAAAATTATAAATTTCCAGAAAAATATCTCCAAAACAACGAATCCTGGAGGGATCATCGTCTAGTTCATGACTGTATTGTTCGCTAAAAAAAACCCTGTCACAAATGCACAAATAACTATAGAAAAAAAGGCTGCTAATTAATCTACGAAGCTTCCACAACGGTGTGATTTAAGTAACGTTATTCATTAGGCGTTTTGGTCGTTATAAGGGTTAACGTCCATTTACGGTGCTTCCACTAATAATTTAAAAAAGTCTCTAGCTCAACGCATTCCTAAGTTCTTATGTTATCAAGCGAGCGAATTGAGTGATCAAAACGTGGAGAAAAGACAGCTCCAGCTCGTAAGAAATATTTTCCGAGAAACCGGGAAAACCGAATCCAACGCATTCACATATTTCATATAGAAGTTTTGGAAGCAAAATTTAAGTAACTCCTACAATAACAGTGAAAATGAATGAGAGGCCAAATATAATTTGGTTTTTCTTGTTTTGCTGCACAATTCTTTTAGTAGCCTCTTGGTATTTGGTATGTGCAACAAATTTCTACAGCCAACGTTGGTGACGTTTGACGTATGTGATATAAGTATAAACTGAATAATAATAAGAGCAGAGTAGACAACTGTCAACCATATCCCGGATGGCTAACACAACAAAAGCATTTTAGGATCTTCTATATACTATATACGAGTAGGAGACAATCAAATCTTAATAAAATAATAGCAACAACAACAACAAAACACCTACCAGCAATAACAACTTTCAAAATAATATTCTTTTCGGCAATATTCCATGTAGCCCGATGTACACCGATCCTCTCACGAATGCCAAGCCGGGCCAAACGCAATGTCAATTCTTTAACAAGTGCGGCCATTTCTTTTAACGATCTGACTTGCAGTAAATAGCGTCTGCACCAAATACGTTCGCTGGCTTCGTCCGAAAACATTCCTTGTTCAGATTTCGCACACCAAGCCTAGAAATGCAAGGGAAAAAAAGAAAAAAAAAAAATGAGAAAAAAACCCTTGGATGCATATCACATTTTTTCCTATTTCAATGCACATATGGGGTATTAACATACCCCATTTTATTTTCAATAAAATCGATTAATTTTTTCTCTGACCCCATTTTATACATCCTTAGATTAAAACGAATCACGTACCTTGTATGCTTTAAGTATTGCAACTAAATCACTTCCAGAACCATCTGACCAGGCCAATTTTGCCGAATAGGCTTTCATTCCTTCTTTAAATGGTGCCGCAAAGATACTTTTTACGGTAAGACCAGCACCTTAAACATTTTGTTTTATATAAATCATCAAACGTTTTTTTTTAAATGCCAACAACAACAACAGTACCCATTATAATGCACTCCTCCAAAACACTAAAACAATAACCGAACACTATAAGTCGTGAAACACGAACATCAACTGGTAAATTGGCCATAATTCGTCCAATGTATGTTAAATCACCGTCATGATCCGAATATTGTTTGTTAACAAAACGCAACAGGGCTCCAGACTCTTTTAGCATCAGTACCGTATTGTCAATATCCGATAATTTCGGTTGATCCATTGCCAATGCCAAAATTGAATGTGGCGGTCCCATATCCATAATTTTTGCTTTTAGCACAACCATTTCCAGTGGACTCCTTAACATTTCCGGTACACTTGATTCGGACATTAAATTCTACAGAAGGCGTTCGTGGTTTAGTCAATACAAATAATTGGGGATGGAGGGGAAATTGTTCGTACAAACCTCATAAAAATATTTTGTAACTAATCGATAAACTCGACCGTTCATTACGCGACCAGCTCGTCCGGAACGTTGACGGCAATTATTTCGGGAGGCCCAATCCATTTTGAGAGAGGTAAAATTGGTGCTGGTATCGGTAACCAGGGCTTTGGTTAGACAAAAGTCGATAACTGAAATTTTTGATTTGATTAGATTTGTGCCAATCGAAAAAAAACGGGATGAAAGATGTGTTCTTACCATATTTGACGTCCGGAACAGTTATGGAGCTTTCGGCAATATTTGTTGATAAAATTATTTTTCGATAGCCCGGCGCAGCTGAACGAAAAACTCGATGCTGTTCTTCGGATGTAATGCTTGAATGTAGTGGAACAATAAGATGTTTGGTTTCGTTCCTAAAAATTTGATATTTTTATTTAGTCATATTTGAATTCTTGTTCTCTGTTAAATTCTTAATTCGACTTAAATGGCTTAGAGCTAACAGGTCCCATTTATAATTGGCAGAAAAAGTATAACCTCCTTATAAATTTTTTAGAAGCCTCCACTATGTCATACCTGATGTTATGAAAAGACATTTTATTACATGTCTTTGGAAGTGTGCTTGAGATTTGATGGCACTCGTGATGTGGCAGATCTTTTAGTCTACAATTTTCCTCTCTACGTCAGGAATAGTGATAATTTAGAGATTAGGTTTAAATGCTCCTAAAAAAAATTAAGTAAGGATATCTCGCCTATTTGCATGCTTTACTAGGACTCCACGTATGAAGCAATTCTGACTAAAATGACCAAGAATCATGAGAACCTCGCTTTATTCTTGGATTCTTTTCCTCTAGCCGTTCATTCGATTTTTTTCTATTATCATACGACCAATGGAATACTTACACATTTGACCACTGTTGCAGTTCTTTGTACATTCGTTCGATTTCATATAAACCGGGCAAAAATATCAATATCGATGGCCTCATATTCAATTGGGCCACTTCATCTTGGTGATCCAAACGATCGCAAATAATACAAATTTTCAATGCAATTTGATACATTTCATCGGTAATTGTAGGATCTTCAATGTAAACGTCAACATCCTAAAAAAAAATTAAATTAAAAACTGAAGCTCGTTAAGCTTCATTTTAAAGAACAATTAACGTACCACTTTCAACTTCGATAATTGTTCCAAATAATACTCCTTAACCGAGTACAATCCTTTTTTCTCAACATTAATTATTGGAGCCGGTACTAAAATACGACCTTTGGGCATTTTAAAATATTCGGCAAACTAAAATTTGGAATTTGAAATTTTAAAAATCTTAAATATAAATCAAAATCCATACTATTGGCGCCTCAATGGTAGCTGACATCAAAATAACTTTAACATTTGATGAGTTCGTGCATAGAAGTCGACGTACAACAATAAATAAAAAATCCATATCCTGATCACGTTCATGAACCTCATCAAGTACAATGTGAGTGTATCGGTCCATTGTTTTGGCTTTGACCAATTTCTCTAATAGAACACCGGTCGTACAGTACAAGATACGTGTATCTTCGGATGCGTTTGCATTTAATCCCACCTAATCCCATCGATAGAGAGAGAAAGAGAGAAAGAGTTTAGTCGAACAAATTACAATTTAAAATTTTTTATAGTACAGTACCTGAAATCCAACTAATGATCCGGCTTGCCATCGTCTTTCGGCACAAACTCTCTGTGCAATACTAATGGCGGCAATTCGTCTTGGCTGGGTGACTATAATGTTGCAATATTCTTTTCGAAAATTTGCATCATCCAAAATCATTTGTGGTACCTGTTTGGCAAAATTTACGTTTAATATTTGTGTATATGGCCGCAGAAATCATCATCTGAAATTACCTGAGTAGTTTTTCCACAGCCCGTCGAGCCCTGTAGTACAATTACAGGATTTTCTTTAATTGTGTGGAGTATTTCCGGCGTTGATGATATAATCGGTAGATTTGGTGGTGTACGATGAAAATTATACTTATCGTATACGTCGTCCAGTTTAATCTCTTCTGTACCTACGTCAGAATATCCGGAAATACTTTCCAGATCAACTAAAGCCGAAGATTTTGATACAGATGTTTCGGATTTAACAGAAAATGTCTGTAAAATTAAATTAAATCATTAAATATATCTTAGTTGTTCAGTAGGTAGTTCCCTGCGTCCATCACCAATTTCTCTCTTCCCTTTCCTATCCTAAGACCCCAGTTTACAAACTAACAGTGGTTTTACAGTAACAAAAAAAAAAACCAACCTGAAAAATTCGATTCATCTCTGCACTCTGATACTCATCCACATAATCTGTACCGATTTCTTCACGTTTTCTTACTCCAGATGAAACGACAAAATTTTTTTCATCAGGAAATTCCAATTTTTTCACTTCGGTCGCAACAGGTACCCGGGTAAAAGGTTTTGAAAAATCGAAAAAATCATTGATTTCGTCCATTTTTGTCGTTGTCGCCAAACTCTTTTCATAAAACTGTAAACTAAACTAAAGTTGGTATTATTTGTTAGATTATAAAATGCTAATTATTACAAAATTAATTTTTTTATCGGTGCTATTAAATTTCACAAAAAATAACACAACACATGCAACCGAAATTACATCTGTATCGTATAACAAAAGGCATCTGATTATTAAACTGTTCTGTACAGTCGCAACCATAGAGAAAATAAATAGAGTAGAGAAGGTGGTACATTCACTCAACACTGGAAAAAAAGCAAAATATCAAAATGGGTGCGTTTAATGTATATTAACACTTTTTTTAAGGTCACTAACCACTCTATAAGAATTAGCTTTATGCAAAATTGAATAAAAAAAATCTTATTTTTTTTATACAATAAAAATGCACAAACCATTGAATACAAATAATCACTAAATTGAAATCATCTGTAAATTAGTTATAAGAAACTTTGTATCTGTCAATTATTTTATAATTTGCAAAAGTTTGAAAGTTTGAATTTTTTAATTTACCGTAAAAAAATGTTCAATTCTTCTAGCACGTCCATAGATCTATATAATACTAGTGGATTGTCTATATACCTAGTTGAAATAGTTGATGTTTTGGAATTCAAATTATCGTCATTTCTATATACATACTTATTTAATATTTATCATCACCTTTTATTCAATCATTTTCTGAAATAATTCAAAGTCAAAGGCATTTATTGAAACTTCAATTTTTAAATGACAAATTTTACACGACTTATATAGAATACAAAAATAATAATTCAATTAAAAAAAGCAAATATTGTATTGTACCTGACATCTTGAAATTAAAATCAAAATGGTTACTTTTGCAAAAACGACTTCATATCCAAATGATCGAATAGAGAATAGACAATCCACTAGTATAATAAAAAATAGATCTATGAGCACGTGTCACATTTGTTTATATTAAAACATATTACTTTGTACTCTAAAAAAAAAAAAAAACACAAAAAAGTATTTTAATTTGTAAATTATCTTTTAAAAATTATGACTAACTGGCGAAAATACGTTCTGTGGTTTGCACAGGAACATGTTAACTTCCGGTTTTCAGTAAGTTTTCGTTAAGATATTTATTAGAAATTCCAAAGATGATTTTAGACTCGTTTTCACATTTGAAGAATTGATTCCAAACCTTTTTTTTCAAATTAAAATAAAAACTCCATAAATTTCCATAATCGTATTATTTTCACTACTTGAGGCATCCTTGTTTTTCTTTTCTTAATTTAATCGTTTTCCTTACAGGAAATCCAGTCCATCTGCAAGACATATGAAATACCAATCAAATTCATGCCAAATTTTAATGAATTGGTAAGACATTTTGTGATCAATATAAGAACAGAATTCCATCAATAATCGGAAAACTATTCGCAGACACCATACTGGCTAATAGAACTTCCAAATGAGCAATCAGCCAAACAATTAGCCGCTCGTTCTGTGTCACTGCGATGCATTTTAGAATTGTGGTCGCACTCTGATTGTATGGGGCAATTCCATTCTAATCTTCAACGTTATATTCAAGATAATCTGACCGACATATCGCCACTGTTTGGTAAATCATTTAAAATTACGGTGGAAACGTACAACAAACATTTCAGTCAACGTAAAAAAATTGACAAAATCGAAACGTTCGACTATTTACCGGTTAGAGGCGATGTGAATTTAAAAAATCCCGAAGTAATTTGGTGGTACATTGAATATTATGGCTTGGATCCGACAAATGTACCGGAAAATCCGGATGTGGCAATTTTCGGCAAATGGGTCAATTAATTGTTAATAATCCGACCACAAGTCTAATTTATATTAATTATTTTTTTTAGATAGCCGACGGAAAACGATCCCTTATCAATGAAATATCCCTCAAAGAAAGGAAATTTATTGGCAACACATCGATGGATCCACAATTGAGTTTGCTAATGGCCAATCAGGCATTGGTCAAGAATGGTGATCTGGTGCTCGATCCATTTGTTGGAAGTGGTTCATTGCTTGTGGCAGCGGCTAAATTTGGTGGTATTTTTCGATGATTTTTTTTTAATCAGATTTTAATTAATCCTTCCGTGATTTCCAGCTTATGTGATTGGTTGTGATATTGATTTTCTAATGCTGCACGCAAAGACAAGGCCTAGTCGAATTTCGCAAAAAGTAATTTTTATTTTATTTTGTTTAATAAGTTTTTTTTGGGGGGGAGTGTTTGTATTGGGGGTGATCGGTGCACCTCGACCTGTATTTAGAATTATTGTGCCTCCCCTTCTTACTTCTATCTTCATTGAACCGCACCATTACCTATATGCCCAGGCACCCTGTAGAGAGTGACTATTGGTTCTGCCTAGTTTATTGACCTTGTTCAGAGTATTTCTTGACCATTTTGGAACTGTGCTTAGCTGCATTCTGCTTCTCCAAGCTACTGCTCCATAGATGATGTTCTAATTACTTTATGTGATAGTGTCTTTGGGGGGGGGGGGTAGACTCACCTAGTTATTTCCCTGGCCAGGATTTAATTTTTGAATTTTTTTCTTTTTCGTATATTACACCGAGTTAGAATGATCAATGTGGCTGATCAAATGTGGTGACCGTACACACACCCAATTCGCTTAACTATAAACACTATTTTTAGGTTCGAGAAAAAGACGAAAGTATCCGAGCCAATTTAAAACAGTACAAATGTGAGCATCTCTACGTAGACGTTTTAGTTTCAGATTTCTCGAAATCAATATGGACCACAAATACTCTATTCGATAGCATCATCACTGATCGTAAGAAATAACATCGACAAAAACAACAACAAAAAAACGAATTTTCTATTAATAAATATTTCCCTCTTCTCTATCATGAAAATAGCTCCGTATGGTATCCGAGAAGCGATCGAAAAAGTCGAACCAAAAGAACGAACCAAACCAAATACACAAACTGAAAATGACGTTCACTATCCATCAACATCTCCATACAATTTGTCCGAACTTTATTCGGATCTGTTAGAATTTTCGGCTAAACATTTAAAACTGGGCGGACGTCTTGTTTGCTGGTTGCCCATTTATAAGTGAGTAACAAAAGAATTCTATCCAAGACATAATAAGACAATGGATCGTTAACAAAACGTTTGACAGAAATGATTTTGTGGAAACAATGCTGCCACAACACAATTGCCTTACGTTGATTGTCCACTCCGAACAGGACATAAGCGCTCTGACATCCCGACGACTTTTGACGTATGAAAAAATTGCCGACCATCGGTGCCAATTGAATGGTGATGATGATGGACCAGTCCGACCAGAAACGGAAACCGTTGGCGATTTCAGAACCAAGTAAGTCTTTTTTTTGTGCGGGTATTCCCGGATTTGTGTCTGTGTTAAGCAACAAAATATTTTCGTTTCAAGATTTTTTTCGTATGCTGAAGAATCAAGGCAAGTGCGGCGACTTCGAAGAGCTGAGTTACGAGAAATTGGCCGACAAGAAGCATTAAGTCGAGGGAAACAATTGAATGAACATGGAAAATTTGTCAAGTGCAGTGATTGAATAAAACCGAGTCATTTTTTTGCAAAATTAGGTTTCACTCAAGAAAAACAACGTTTAATGAGCTGTGGAGACAGTCAAAACCCACTTGGGGGTTATAAGGACTTAGATAAGTAAGATCCCCGGGAATCATATAATTGTCATACCTCCCACTCTGATTTATGAGTCAATCGTCCAAATAGCAGATCACTACCAATTTTCTGAGCGCCTGGGAGCCAACAGCAGTTGACAACTTTTTATCTCTTTCTCTCTTCTTATAAAATTCGTAATAAAACAACGCTGCTCTCCTCATTCCAAAAAAAAACCTATTTAGTCGGGTTCCTTCAGGTAAGTTTCCAATCCAGGGGGCCTGTACGTGAAGCTCAGATAATTTGCGAATGTTAACTAAATTCGTCAGTAACGTACTTCGAAAATCCATTAATTTCCCATTGGAGTTTTCGGGAAAATCTTCACAGTCCTGCAACTATACTTACGATTTACGAATCCTTTAAATACTTTACTTATTATCTGACTCATTCAGCCTTCACAACCGGTTTGAGTCTACTGCTTAAGTTCAGAGATTGTACTCAGGTGCTTTGTAAGAACTTTGGCGTTCTCCGTAATAAAAAAAAAATATGTTAGCGAATTTTGCTGCAACAGGCGTTGTCTTCTTTCCTTATTAATAGCGGTGTCGTTTTAGGCAGATAACTGTCCACCCAACCAACTTCGTCGATTGACTGTGACCGCGGCTCCATCATAATTATTTGTTGCCTGCCTTCACAATCACAATGCATGGGCAACTGGTAATCTGTGAATTTATTTGTAGCATTTCTATAGGATAAAAGTTCCCGATCCTTCTTAACTTCTAGTTAACTGCTTCTCATATAGCATTTCGTGGATGTGTGGAACAGTCATTGGCCAATAATTACTATGTCATACTATACTAGACTATTCTGACTAGTTTTTGGTAAAATTCTTCTACTACAATGATGAATTGTGAAACGACAGCACTGTGAACGAGCATGGTGTGTAAATATAGGCCATTAAATCTTAGTGCAACAATACTTCTGTTGAATGGAACAAACACCCGGAACTCGTCTACGGTATGCTATCCATTTATTGAATATGACACACGTTTTTTTGTTGCTATTATTATAGAATGAACATCTTATGCCAGTACAGTACTGAAGTATAATGAAGCAGAAAAATTATTTAAAATTAGAATTTTTTTTTTTAATATTTAGTTTGCAGTTTTTCTAGAACGTCGTCTTGATCCGTTTTGTGTTTGTGGATTTTGACCGCTATACAAATTATCCAAAAATTCATCCAAACTTGGTTCACTGTAAATGAAAAAAAAATTAATTTAAAAAAAAAAAATGGCGGTAAATTGATCGTACTTGGTTGCATGTTTAACACGATCACGTTCCTGTTGTTGCTGTTGTTGTTGCTGCTGCTGCTGTTGTTGTTGCTGTTGTTGTTGTTGCTGCTGCTGCTGCTGCTGTTGCTGTTGACTGCCCAACACAATACGATATTGAACAATGTGCGAATTCGGTTGTAAATGGGATAGAGCACCTTTTTGACAATTTGCCCAATCGGTTATGTCGTACACTTTACCCTCCATTAGTGCCAAGTATTTCCATCGAAAACCAAATATTGTCGTTTCGGCCCAAATGTCACCCTGTCCAAATATCCGGAAAAATTTTTTAATTAGAAATTAATTTATTGTCGCATTTTGTTTGGCATGTACCTCTCGGGCGGTATGTCGAATTTTACACGAATTACATTCTCTGGCAGCGAAATGAGGTCGTCCGGTTGGACGGCGAGGATGACTTAGTCCACAACTACTGCATCTGTGTGATGGATGGGCGGATATAATAAATTTTTGTAATCGAATTTAACCGTCCGATGAGCGACAGCCTGGGCAGGCGGCAAGTAGTGCAACAAGGTCTGTACAGACCTTATAGATAATTTTCCGCTAGGTAGGGTCAGGTGTGTTTTTAAGTGTGCATAGGTGTGTGTATGTGTAATAAAAACAAAGATCAAAGAGGTTAGTGCGCAACAAGAGCAAAACAATTAATCAAAAAATACCAAAAGGCCCTTTTTACCCGTTTATATTGTTGTTGTTGGTCATAAAACAACACTTAGACCAAAGTTAACAATAGGAACATAAGGAATGATGCAAGAATTGCATATGCAACACTAATAAACAAAGATAATTACTAACAAACGAAAATGAACTTTGAATGGATCTTAGGTAGGTCTGCACAGACCTTGCAATGTTTCAAAGACAAAACCGGGTTTAACACAAAAAAAAAAATGTCCACTTCGACATATACGAACTCGTCGAGCTGTTTTTGCTCCCATTACCTATTCGCCGCACCGACTTTGACGAAGTCCAAAAACCGTTTTGTTCTAAGTTACAAAATTTCAAAAATCGAAAAGGTCTGGCCAGATCTTGTCGGCTCATCGGAAAGTTAGAAAATATCTATCAAACCTAATAGTATTGGCAGCTTCAGCTATTTTTGATTGTAGTTGAGTTAGTAGATCATTAATTTCTGACCAATCTCTTTCGGCATTCAATGCTTCCGCCAAACTCTGATCATATGATTTGCGATTTTCCTAAAATTGAACCCAAACGGGAACAAAAAAAAAAAAAAGTATTAACAAAAAAAAAAACTCAATAAAAACTTATTTTACCGGTTCACCGATCAATTCGAAGGCTCGCTGTAATATCTTGAAAGCTTCTTCAGCACCCGCTTGTTTATTTTTATCGGGATGCACCAGTACAGCGATTTTTTTGTAGTGTTTTCGTATTTGCTCTTGCGAACAGTCGGATCCAACTCCCAAAATGCTAGAGAACAAACGATTTAAAAATATTAATTAAGAAAATCGGTTCGGCGATGGTAACGGTTTTAGTAGTCTTTAAGTTTTACGAGTAGTGATAGCTCTCCGTATAATTATTCTAGCGAGTATTTATGTGAAACTTCCATAGTTGTCTGGACCCTTATCGGGAGTTAGAGGGAATGAATTTCTTCATATGCATTTTACCAGTAAATACCCTAGTAAAATCTCTTTTGATTATCTTCCCAGTCTGAAATTTCGCCTTTATTTCTGGGTACTCAAAAAAAAAATGTACGGACCAAAGAAAGTAGTCTTGACTCCTTCTGTACCTAGAGCATCTGCGATTTGGTTCGAGAAGTACATTTCTCGCAACCGAAAACTATTTTTACGACGACAAAAATTATTTTCGTTTAGGACGCCCATTTTGAATTTTGGTGTTATTTTGGAAATAAAACGCCAAATTCGTCAATAGCTTCAATAGTATTCGATCTTGATCTTGGTCATGCGCTCGATCTGCTGTACCATAGAAACGAAACTGAACTGAACTCTTAAATCAACCCGCACCCACGTGCCAAGCGGCGTTTAGCAAAAAGGGACTCCAAAATAGTAAATTTTAGAAATTCTGTATACTTCAGCATCATCATCTGGCTGTATCTCGTTCCACGAGGCAGCATCTACAAGAAGCTGCCATCGCGTCTACTCAGGATTATGAAATTATGCCCAAACTAGGAAAATATCTTCATTACAATGCAATTACGGCCAATTTATTCACCAAGTTCTAGCACACCGAGCCGATAACTCTTGAGTTGGGACTTGAATTAGAGCTCCGATACATTTATTTACCGAGTGTTAAACTCTGATTTTGGAACTAGGTGTTTGTTAGCACTCTGTTTTCGCCTGGCACCAGAATTTCCGGGTGATGAGGCTCAAACACAGTTTTTACCCAATTTCATCACATTCATCCAGCGCTGGAAGATATTTTTAAACGAAAAAGGATAAAGTATACAGTTAAAGGGGTAATTTATGTAGGAAGAATGAGATCTGACGTTACTTGATCCAAAAAATTCTAACAAAACCGATGGTTGAAATATTTTTCCTCCAAGTTTGGGTAATTTCCAAGAATTTTAGCAAGTATCTGACACCAGGAAAATATCTTTGCTTAGCCAGATCACCAAAAATTAATATAAATTATATTAGATTGTCGCTTACGCTTATAATTGAGTCAGATATTGGTTTTTGTTACAAATCAAATCAAATTGGCTAACTCCTTGGTATTGTATAGTATAGGAGGGTCATAAGGTCATTTTGCCAGTGGCCAGAGAGTAACGAGAAAAGTAAAACAAAAGAAACGAAAGAAAAATGACATAAATCACCTGTATGCATCTTTCCCCTTGCAATTCAACAGCGAATACATAGCCTCATCACCGGTCGATGGTAAACGTTCACTTTTTCCATGATTCGGTGACGGTTCGTGACCCCGTTTTCGGGCAAATAATTTACGCCAAAATGCCCATTTCGATTCTTTTTCAAATTTCTTGTCAAATCTCTGCCAAAACCGTTTCAACCAGGCACCCGGTAGTCCCGAATTGTTACGCAATTCATTTCGTAGCATCAAATACATATGGCACGCATACTCATAGCCAACATGAACACGTTCGCATAGCATACCATAGCTGAGCACCACAACATCGTACACCAACGATGTCAGCCACATTAGAATTTTCATCATGTACTCAAGCCATTTCTCCAGTAATTTAACCAGCACCGCATATTTATTGTTCTGTTTGATCCGTTGATTCCGCTTTTGATACGATGTCGATTTTTCAGTTTTGCTATTTGATCGATTCGCAATCGATGGCATTTTAACATTTTTCTTAACAATGTTCTGATACTGTTTGGTATTTTTATCAGTATGAGACTCATTTTTTGTGATATTATAGAAAAAGCCATTAGTTTTGCTGTCTCTGTTGTCGTCCGATTTTCCATTGAAATCGGATTGGCTCGATGAATTTTGTGAACGTTTTTTGGACGATTCAGCGGAAATGTTCGGATTTTTAAGTTTATTTTTTTTGCCATTCGTTCGTTTTTTGCCATTCTTTCCATCCGTCTCTTGCGCTTTATTCTCTTTGTACTCATCGTCAGCGGTGGCATACAAACATTTCGGATCTTTAGAATAATTTACCGAATTCGACATGGATTGTTCATCAAATTTAGCGTTTGCATTGATTTTCGTTTTATTTGTGACGGCATCTTTATCGTCACCGTTGGCCGTCGATTTTTTGTCGATGCCACTTTTATTTTTGTCCGACAACGATTTTGCCGACTTTGTTTGCGATGGAACATTCGAACCACCCGAAAATGTGCTACCATTTGACAATACCGTATCCTTATTGGTAATGAAGACATTTTTACTTAACACATCCGAATAGGTCATCCGCATCGGTTTAACTTCGGCCACAATGCGAGGTTTTTTTATTTCATTTCGTTTCATTGTTCGCTCATGTTGGAAGCTGCCATTTGTGCCGACAGTATTGTTTGGAATATTTAGCGAAACTTTACACGATTCCTCAACAATTGTGGATGGAACAAATTCCGGTGATGCGGATGCCTGTTGAAATGAAAAACCATCCTGATGGCTTACCGGCATATTGTACCCTAATAGATTTTCACGTGTTGGAAGCGCTGCGGATGACGATGGTTCACCAAATGGCGAATATGTTCCGGATACATTTGGTGTCCAATTTTCGACCAATTGATTAATGAACATGCTGTTTGTATTGTCATTGGAGGAACGATCATTATGATTGGTGGCGGTAGTTGATTGGAAAAAATTTTCTTGCATTGGATTCGATTGATTTTTAAGCATATGCTGAGGAACATAGTTACTGCTGGAAAACAACTCATAATTGTTGAAATTCATCGATTCATCGTTGTTGTGATAAACTTTTAAGAAATTTCCATTGCCCATTGGCAGCACCGTATAGTTATCGGTGCTATTGGACCCTTGATGATGAACGCTCATGCCAAACTGTTCCTGACCAATGTATAGGCTATTGTTTCGGGGCCCCGAATAATTGGCATTATTTGCATAACGTTGATCATCTTCCTGCCATAAAATATCATTATGACTGCCATTTGGCTCAGCCATAATTTTTAATAGTTTTTCCCAATATATATATATCGATTTCTGAACCTTTCTCAACGATATTTCTGTGGATAATTGAATCGAGATTCTAAATTGATACAAATTTCATGATCGAAAATAAACTAACCTAATTGACCAAAAAAAAATCAAGACAATTTTCCACATGAACAAATTATAAATTATCAATCGCAGTTTTGATTAAACAATTTTCAACACCACGATGAATACATTTTTTACATTATTAACATTTTATCTCGATTCAAAAGTATATTTTTTAATAATTTTATCGAAAAATACATGCAACGAGACAGAAAAATTAACGTAAAAATGTCAATATGCCATGTTGATATGGAGTGTGTTCGTTTCTCTACTAAAAATTAATATATATTTTCGTTCAAATGTCAATTATTTGACTCGCCGCAAACGTCCACAGCTACCGTTATCAATTTGCTCGTTATATTTTAACTTTTGCTTTCTGCAACAAAGCATATTGTCTATTATGTAGTTTACAATTAAATTTGTGGTAATTTTATATCTCAAATCCAAATAAACGAACTATAAATCTGACATTGAAAACGGTGTCGATCGTTTCTTGGTAGATTACCCTATTTTTTTTTTACTTTAAAACGTAAAACGCGGCGAAGTCCAGATTTGACAAAATTTCTTAATTTATTAATTAATTTTAAACCCAGCTATTGAATTCAATGAAATTCGATGGTAAAGTTACTTGATTTTAAAAAATATCGCTGCAATAAGGCTGCATTCACTTTTATTGGGGCGTTAGAGGGAGGTTTGTTTCTGGCTTGTATTTTTTTAATCATTGTAATGTCGGTGATCACGCCTAACGGAATAAAGACAAGTCAAGAGCGAGGGACCTCACCTAACTGTCAGCCCATATTAATTGGCTTCCTTCATAAAGACCCAAGGAAAAGTCATAAGCGAGACGACTACGTAAATACAATCAAAAGTTCCAAGACACACATCCAGGAGATGTTTCCCTTTTTTTTCCCAAACTAAAGTTTTGATTTAATCCTATTCGGATGAAAACTTTCTATAAATGTCAGTCTATGATTCTGCACTCTTTTACCGGTCGACTCTAGTCGTTCCATTCAAAATCAAAATTATTTTATTGCGTAGTAAAGGAATTCGGTTCAAACGTTTGAGTAGATAATATATAAGGAGATAACCAACCACGTCGAATGTTGTGCCACTGGAAAAAAGAGTCGGAAAAAATGGTGATATTGAAAAATTCGTTATTTTTTTTTTAAAAATTTACATTTATTATAATTTGCATAATAAGTTTGTACACAAGTATACGTCAATCTTATCACAGACTTTCTTTTTAATATTATAGAATTATTATTTATTTATTTATTTATTCATAAAAAAAAATGTTGGAAAGCATTTAATAAAAAAAACTAATAAAACAATAATTTTTACAATTAAATACCTGAGATAAAGGTAAGAATATGTTTGCAATATGAATTTTTACTTCTTTTTTTTTTTTTTTTTTTGACAGTATCTTAAGAAATGAATGAACAGTGAACATTTTAATTGTTGTTTTATTTATCACAAATGACTTTTTACCCAGATATTTCATTTGAATGGAAATTTATTATTAGAGGGACAGGAAAGTTTGAATTTAGAATAAAGAAAATTAAAAAAAAATTGTTCGCGCTAATAATTTTGTTGCTAAATGAAACATCCTTGATAATTTATCTGTGATTTTTTGTTTGTTTTTGACTGTGTATAATTACAAAATTATAGTTTGTGTCCCTGTTTTTTGTTTTTGTTTTAATGTGTGTGTGTGTGTAACAAAATATTATATATACATACATACATACCATACCATAAGTCCAATATATAAATTTTTCATATCAATAACATTACGTAAATTTTTATTTTTAATCTACATTAGTCGCGTTTTTAATTATATTTTTAAAAATTGACTTAATTTGGTTTTTTTTTACATATTTTTATTGTTGACATAAAAAAAAACATTTTAAAATATATTAATACATAAAATAGAATTTTTAAACTTAAAATGTAACGTTAGAAAATAATTTTTAAGGATGAAATTAAAATTGTTAATAAGAAAAAAAAAATTAGTTTTTTACACATTAAAAATCATTTTGGTTCAAGATAGATATTTACCCCATCTCCATTACCAGGATAATGTACATTACCCCGTCGGTAAACCAAAAAAAAAAAAAAAAAACCAAGGGTAAATTTGACATACAGTAAAACCTTGAAATGCGAGTAACTTTGTCTACGAGTAAAAATTTTTAATAAATTTTAACTTGATTAACGAGCGTTGTCTTGCAATACGAGTAGCACGTATACGCTTTTGTCTGCTGAGCGTCAATTATGGGTAATCATCGTCTCCCATGCTTTTCTTTCTTTTTTCTGTCGATTTATTTCTTATGGGAACATTCGCTTCAATATACACGAGAACTTTGGATTACGAAGATATTTCCGGAACGAATTATGCTCGCAATACAAGGTTTTACTGTAATTAAAAATATAACTTTTACCTGAAATTTGTAAAATAACATTTTCTTTTGGTTTTTCTTGTCGTTTTTTTTAAAGTTTCCCATAAAACTCTTCTATTTTCCATTTTTACTTATTAAAAAGAAAGAAAATGAAAAATTTTTGAAAATTATTTAAACAATTTTGACATTTGACAGCTACATCAATATCGTGTGCGCCCAGTCAGACATTTATTTATTTACGGTCGTTATCACTAAATGTAATATTTTCAACATTAAGTGTTCATTTTGATCAAATTTGTGGCCATTTTGAATGAACAAAAGAGAGAAATAAAGTAGGAACCAATGTTACTTGTACAGAGTGGACAATGAATTTCGGTTCAGAATTTTGCCTGTTCGAAAAATTCAAAAATGTTCGAATGTTTGTGAATAATTTGAGATCTTCGGATTGTCTTTCATTTATGTCGGCTATATGTCGGACATATTTTTGTGCACATGGAGAGTTTAAAATTAAACACAAAATAGTTTCACTAACATTCGAAAGTAAGATTTTTTTTGTTCGAAAATACGATTTTCTTCCAAAAATTAAATGCATAAAACAATCATTTTATTATTATTAAAAATGGGTTTCTGGTGTATTTTGATGTCTATTTTTCGGACGACGAAAAATTGGCTACAAGGTGTCCCCTCTGTTAGTATTAACTCTCTGCAATGTTACTGAGGTTTCGTGATATTTCTAAATATTTCTAAATTTGTCTGGCTGGTGCGCACACTACATTTCTCGTGTAAATGCACTTCAGTAAATTACCCCCTATATAAAGGTAAGATTACCGCTGGTGATGGGGTATTGACTAACAATTTTGTTAATTTAAACAAAAGCACTTTTTACACAACATGATTAGGTACTAATTAGTTGTTATTCTCTATCAAAAATATTTCATTTTCAATAATTAATTAATGTTAGATTTGATCTTTCTTTGGTACAAAAACAAAAATAAAAATTAAAAAAATTGTTATAAACGTCTAAGAAAAATATTTTATATTCACAAGAATAAATAATAATAAAAAAAAGAATTACTGATTACAGTTCATTTTAATGACGTCCCAAAAAACTAGTTTAATTGGTTCAATCTGATTTTTCCTTTATCATTTCGTATAGAAAAATTTTCACATTTAAATTAACTCAGATAAGATTTAGTTGAAGAGACAGAGAATATAAAAAAATAAACAACGAACGTCAAAAAGCATCAACAAATTCTTGTAGTTAAGAAAAAATTTCAGCCACGAGAATAAGAAGCAAAACAAAAACAAAATTGAAAGTGACCAATTAGTTTAAATGCAAAAATTAACCATGAAATAACACACCACACCATATCATCCACAATCTAATGGCAAATTTATCAGTTCTAAATCATTTAGTGCATTACCACCAGTGAGAACAATAATAAAGAAATAATACCAAGTCACTAATCTCAAACTTGATTAGACAAAGACTGTTTTGTTTGAATAATACGACTGATAATTCTATGGCAAATAATCACATGAGAATGGCTGTGTAGACAAATAACTCTATACAAGTATGAGATCAGATGATCCAATAAATTATGCTGGAATTTTCTGTTACATAGGAACTAAAATCAAGAGCCGAAATTGGGTGATCCAACTTTAGTTCCTCTAGCGTGTGGTATACAAAAGTTTATTTGTAGCATTGGTTGGAAGGAAGCAAGGATACACCTGCCCTGTTCAATTCTCACCCCCTGATTCACTCAAAGAGTTGTTTTAATTTTTGTGGAGATTTTCCTGTCATCCAACATGTCACAGTCGTCTTAGATAAAGATAGACTTTTTCATAGGAGAAGTCAAAAAGTTTCGGTTATTTTTGAATTTCTATATCTCGACAAGTGGATAGAGGCTTTTACAGTCAATAGGAATACGTTGGCGGGGGTTTGTCAAACGAACTATGCTACTCCGCTGAGTAAAGTTACAGGTGATGATGTTTTGAGTAGAACTATTTTAAAAATCGTGCTAGTACGAGTATAGATAACCCTCCTATAACACGGTAAATGGGTTCTAAGATATAATTCCGCACGTTTTTAGTTCAATTCTAGACATATTGAAGAGACGCAGGTGTATAATTACGGTTTGATAATTTAATTTAGACCAATCACGAACAAACAAACTTCAGATTGAACCAAGTTTTTCTTTTACTTTACTTTAAGTGAAGCAATGAATTTAAAAAAAAAAAAATTAAAAAAATACTCAAGACCACCACATACTACTTACCATCCATTAGTCATACTGTCAGCTTTTTGACGTGGCGGACAATTTGGAGCTTTGACACGTGGCTGCGCAAAACTAACATTAATATTGATTGCATGCAATGGTGGCATTTGTCCGGGAATTTTGTCCGTTAAATTAAATCCATCTAAATATGGCACCAAACATTCATACTCAACATTAAGCGGCACATAATATCGACCATGTGAATGTAATGCAAAAACTGGCACCGGATTATTGAAATTGCTATTGATTAACGGTTTCGAAAATATCGGAAATGTGCTTGGCATAAGTTCCGGTTTAATTTCGGCCGCAATTCCATTCGTAGATGGTTTCTCGTCACAACTACTATTATTATCGGTATAGTCTATTGAAAGCTTTGGTTTTTTGCTGCTGCTACATTGTAGATCGGCAAGACACTTACTACTGCCATTGTCTGGATGAACGGATGCGTCATCAAGATGATTGTCTTGAGAGAAACGTTCTTTAAAGTAGTTTTTAAATTTATAACTATAGTGATTGTTGTTGTCGCTATCATGAAATGCATCCGATAATTTTCGCATTCGAACATTTCGCAAAACACTTTCATGCGGATGACCATTTTCTAAATGATTTGGTGACGGCATACGAGAATCAAATTCTTGACTATTGGTCGTATCTAAATGTGCCGATGATGGTGCGGTTGACGTAATAACCGCTGCCTGATGCGGTTGACCTCTCAAACTAAGATCCTTAACATCATTGTGATCGGGACTGTTGCTGTGCTCTAAGTCCGATGTTGTTATCATATCGCGAAGTTGATTTAATGGCGCTGCCGGATGATAGCTGTGACCGGATGGGCTGCCACTGGATGCGCTTCTCGAATCAATGTGACGCATTTTAAAGTAATCGCCTAAAAAACACACATTAAATTTAAAAAAACTAAACAAAACGCCCAAAACTTACCTTTGTTAATCTCATTCGAATGTTCTTTAAGATGATTAATCAATTGAAAACAAACTTCTTTGTGGCCATTGTATAGAAAATTCGCCGCTTGCTGCAAACATTCTTCATAGCCTAATTTATAGGCGTTCTCTTTGTGTATATATTCTTGATTTTGAAGTTGTTTCATATATCGAATAGACATCTCAATTATTTCCGTTTTTTCAATACGGCCCCTACCTTTGCGTTGATACTGTGGCGGAATTAGACGTGACAAATCGGCTAGACATGAATTCATACGATCTCTTCGACGTTTCTCAATAATACGATGAGATAATGGATCTTGCTGTAATTAAAAATTAAAAAAAAAAAATTATTTGTTGTTGTTTTCATATCATCATCAACAGATCGATCTTTCTATAATATAAATAGATGCAGGGCCAAATTAGGCAAAGTGCAAACAAGACAATATATGATAAACAGGATATTTTACTCCAGATGGAATTTCAACATGCATTGAAAAATTGTTGACCAAAAATTAAATTACCACCAAAGCCCGATTGTTTTTTTTCATTCCAACATTCTGTAGTAATTAAAATAAAAAACAGTGCTCAATGATCCTTAGATACGAATTATTCCACCATTTCTAATTTTTTGTACGAGCGAAGCTAGCAATATTTTTTTTAGACCTTAAAAATTCTTCTAACTAGAAAACGATCAAGAATAGAACACCGCTGTTCAATGCTTCGAAAGGATCACACTATCCACATTTTCCGTTTGACACATTTTATCTGTTTTATTATTTGACATATTTTGTCTGTTTTATTAGTGGAAGAAGAAGTAGTCTCATACTTAATGTTCTATCGAAGTTAACTTTACAGAATTCATTTCTTCTGTCTGGATTCTACAATGTGAGTCCATTATCCTTTATATTATGTTGGTGCTCCTGGTTTCTTGAATTATTTTTAAGATCTTGCAAGTATCGTCAAACAAATAGTATAGTTAGTTACGATTTAAGATCTTGAAAGATCGCGGTGCTGACCAACCTTTCCTAAATCTAATCTGATCTCAATGGAGCCGGCCTGCTCATCTTATATATAGAGCTTACGTTGCAGATCTCAGTGCGTTCTGGAGAATTTCTTCAACTCGAAATGCATTTGATGACTCTGTCTCTATAAGGAATCCTCCGAGAGTCCATTGCCTAAGACCATGGGTATAACAGGGACGTGACCAAAAAATGGCCGGGCAACTCTTTATCATAGCCACACTTTAGACATAGGAGCAGTGTTCTACTTAATCTGTATTATTACCAATTGAGGTGTAACAATGCCCTAACAAGACTACTGGCACCAACCAAAGGTTATTATAACTGAGACTTAAAAAGTATCGGTCGCCGCCCTTGGTTTTTTTTCGGGGAACGTTACAAAAACTCAATTTGCACAGAATTACTACTGTTTCCGGCCTATTGAAATATGCATTTTTAGTCGACCTGATGCGACAGTGCTGTACTCGAATAAAATCTCTGAATGTGTAGACAAAACAATTAGTAATATTACCAGATTTATCCTAAGATGTTGTAACTATTATTGATTATATTTATTACATCTTTGTCAATAAAAATATTTATTCAGCCAAAAAAAAATACAAAAAATACAAAAATTATTTGAACTTTTAAGTTTGCGAAAAAGAGAAAAAGGTCATTGTTAACTGCGTGATATTCAAAATCTATTATGGGTTATTCCCCACATTTATCGTACGTCATACCTATTAGTTAGGAATTAAGATATTAATTAATATTTAAGGAATTTAATTCTATTTTACGGAAATATTTAAATGGTGTGCCATTTGGCCATAACAAAATTTTAATGACTTCAAACCAAACAATAAAAATGAGGAATATGCAAATTGAATTATTTGATTTGATTGATATATTTTTTTTTTTAGGATTTTGGTAAAGATCAGTTTCAAAATCAAATAAGCAATTAGGTAATTAAAAAAAAAAAAAAAAAGATAAATCATGAATAACGTGTGTCGGCGAGTTTTCATCGTTCGTTCATAGAGGACAATGTACGGATAATGAGTAGATGTGGTTCTTCGGTATAAACCTAACCCCTAAATATATAAGGGAGGTCCCATCCATATTTATTATAACCAGTAAGTGTTATCTTTGATCACCATAATCATTATGAAATAGTTTTATATTCCCAGAGAGGTTAAGTTAAATCATGTTGCTACCATAGCATTTCTTGTTTAATTTTTTTTCTCCTGAAATTAGTTTCAACTTAAAAAGGAGTACCAAGTGAAGGAAGGCCATGTAGTTAATTTTCACACATAATAGAATTTTGATAAAATGGACATTTTATAGTATTTTTTCCCCATAAGGAGTCACTTTTTTTTGTTCTCTTCACCAAATATTGTGGGTCGAAGTTGCCCATTTACAATACCAGGCAGACCGAGCACATACATACCAAAAAAAAACCCACCCACTTTTAAGTCTCTATAGCTCAACACTTTCTTGAGTTACCGAGCGATATTTATTACCAGCATTTTGTGTTGGATTTTTACAATTCAAAATGACGACAGAAACGTGGAGATGTCACAAAAAATTGAATTCAAAATTTGTCACACTATTATTAATTATTTACTGTGTGTATGTGTGTAGAAGGAAAAAAAAAAAAATTAATAAAAATTATATATTGATTTGTTACATACTCGAGAAACCTTGCCACGTCTGCCTGGTGTAAAGTCTGCATCATCTTCACTATACGTAGCGGTTGAGGTGGAAAAGTTTAAGCCATTTTCGCTACAATATGGAAAGCCAGAAACTGCAGTATCACTGTAATAAAAGAAATGCAAAATTATTTGATTGTAGGCCAAGAAAAAAAAAAATTAGGAATTTCGAACGGAATAAATAGGCATGTAGGGTAATTAATGTTTAATTGGTTTTTTATTGGACATTTTTTTTTTATTTAAGTAATACATTCTAGTACACAATTAATTATATATCTGTTGCTATTATTATTTAAATAATAGGTTTATGTTTATTAACAGTGTACGGTTCTAAGTATGGTATTTATTTTTATAGACATATCGCTGACATTAAATTGTGCAAATAGAAAATTGTTATAAAACAATTTATTGAGTAAACATTTATGTATTTAATAATCTTTTGATTGGTCTCTATTTATTAAGGTGGGAATTTTGCAATAATAAAATTGAAAATTGCACACATGGGACATGGCTTATTAGTGTAGGTTTAAAAATATTTTATTATTCACTAAAAAACTGTTGGCTTGATAAAGTGATAAGTTTTTTTTTTTTGTAAATTATATCAATTGTCGATTAATTTCGAAATTAATAATAAACAAGATAACAACAATTACCCACCATTTATTATATAAAAATTACTGAGTCATAATAATCCATCCGTCCCATATTGAGATAATAATGAAAACATTTTTAATGACTAAAGAAAGTGAATCAATTTTAAAAATTTTGAAAAAAGACCCTTTTTGGTGATATTGACATTGAATCTTTGCGTTCTATAAATTTTGATTGATTTCAGGCCGTTCACTGATCTACACTCATTCTTATAATTCATTTATAGCAACAATTTCTTCGATTATACTGAGTCATTAGATTCATAATTGATATCCACATCAATATTTACACAATAATGAATATGAAATGAAAAATTAACAAAAAAATCCTAATATCGGCCCCTCGACTGCACCGTATTTGGTATCACGTAATCCAAATACAAAAAACCATGCATTTTCCTTATTCCTTTACTCATCATTTTATTGTAAAAATTGATTTCATCCCTGTTGTTGTGCACGATGTGATACCAAATACCGTGCAGTCGTGAATAGACACTATTTGGACGATATCATTTTGATCCTGTTACTAAAACCAAAAAAATTTCAATAAATTATTTTTACAAATGCTGAATTCGAATATAGAAAACCTTTCGACCGAAGAAAAACCCCAATGCGGAAATTGTCTTCTACAGAATTACGAAATATAGATATGAATCGATTTTTAACTATTCTAAGTACAAAGTAATTAAATTTAAGTCGCGAAATTTAATTTATAATTATCAAGTGACTTACAATTTTAACTTACATATATACCTTCCTGCATACATATTGTTATGTTAAATTATACGAGTATATAAATGATATCTATTTTATTTTCTATGATTTTAATCCATTTCTAATCATCAACTGATAAAATAAAACAGAGTATAAAAACGTGAACATGGGTAATACCTAATCACATGGTTTGTGTAGATAATAATTCTTTTTTTTTTGCATGCTAAGTAACTGACTGATAAAGTAAAAGAAAGGTAATTACAGGGTTTTTATGAACAGATAACCGAATAACAATGGAATCGTTCATTTAAAATACAAAATAAATATTCACCATTACTTTTGATTATTGTTTTTTTTCGCAAAGCCAAAGACCTTTAAGTGGCCCAATGTGCCCAACTAGCACCAATCTATTTCCATACCAGTGGCGACTCGTGCGATCTAATTATGGTGCAAATATTTTTTTTTTAAACTCGGTGTGGTAGGAAAAATTGAACGTTTAATCCGATAGCAAGGTTGCCTAAAACGATTTGCTTCCAAACATGAGACAATATTACTACAAAATGTCAATATCGAGGCGTGTCAACTTCTGGACAACGACAACCTGACAAGAAGACTTAAAAGAATAAAATCCTTCGAGCTTATAGTTAACTAAAATTAAACCCATTAGCATTACTGGATGCAGTGAGTAAACTCTAAGTTAAGGAAAAGTTAGAAATAAATTAATGATTGGTCTTAGACAAGTTTAAATGTTAATAATGATTAAAAAAAAATCTGAAAAAATCAAATTCCCTTGAGCCTTAAATATCGCGATTTGACGTCAAAATGTCAAATTTCTTTAATCTTGAATTTCATTGTTCATATATGTATATATCAAACAAGATTAAGGAAATTTGAGTTTTTAAGAATTCTGCTAAATACAATAACAGCACCTATATAATACAATTTATTAAGGCTTATGAGCTTCGGCTTGCATATGGCACCATAGCTTGTTAATATATTTATTAAATATCACATGCCAAAGTGGAATCCGAACCACGTAACAAAGTATATTCATTTTAGGAAAAACTTTTTGTGAAACTAACGAGACGTCGGTTTGAACCTTAATTTTGGTCTCAGTACTAAGAAAGGGATAAACTTAATTCTACCCTATTTATAACCTTATGGGCATGTATATTGGATACTTAAATTTAAATTCATTAAAATAGCCATATTTAAGTCAAACAGAGGGCTCTTATACCCAAAGATATGCGAAAAAATGTCACAATAAATTGAAAATTTCTTGTGTAATCTTCGCGAATCACCGCACACGTTCGAATTGATAATTGCCAACTAATTTAATAATTGAAAACGATCTAATTTTGTTTTTTTTTCTTCTTTACCAAGTTATGTACACGACACATCAATGTTACATCGTGACAATATATTTACATGGGAGAGAGCTGCCGTCACACAATTGTCCAAAAAAAATAAAAATAAAAAAATTGTGACTACGTAAATATTGATTCTATACATTAAAATATGGTCACTAGATTTGTTTCAATATATACGAACTTCTAATTAAAAATTATCTTATCTCTTGTTAGTTTAAGTGTAAAAGTAGTAACTATCGTTTTCTACACTTTTCTGAAATTCATACCAACAGAGATACTTACGTATATAAAGTGAAAATGTAATAATAGTTTATAGTACACACTTATAGTAAATGTTATCGATACATTTTCAAATATTTTCTTATCTAATCCGGCTTGATGATAATGTTTAGTCACCTGTTTTTATTTTTTAGTGCATATATATGTAGATACCTATTTACCTACAGATACCTATATACAAATATTAT